>APFE031451423.1:0-119622 GCA_000404065.3 Pinus taeda
TATACCCCTCCTCATGGGCTTGCTCCTTGCCGTTTGACCTCAAATCCTCCTTGTCTTCTCCTTGCAATTTCTGTAGCTAGAGACTCATTCCTGTAAGTAGTTGGTTCATTTTATTCAGATCTATTTTGTCCAGCTGGGTGTGGATTTTGTTCACCGTTTCCTCCAGTTCTTCTATCCTTTCATTGGCCATCGCTTGAGCTCTAGTTGCTACCATACACCGTTGTGATGAAAAATTGGGACCGCCAAATTTTTTTTGCCCAATTAATTGGATGGTACCACCATGCTCAGCTCGTCGTCCTGATTTTACTCCTTCTTGATCAATACTGCAGTCGCCAAATCCTCAAAATGTCAATGCTGCCAAAAGTCCTGTGACAATTATACCCTGGTATAGGAACCTTGCACAATGCTTCTGGTCTGCTGGATCTGAGAGAACTGGCTGGTTGGGACCGATGTCTGCTGTTGCTACACTCCTTTGCTCAAGCGGATCTGGAAGAGATGATGAGTAAAACAGGAACTAGGGTCGTGAGGAGTGTCAGGTGCTACAGATCGCAATATACATAAGGGTCTGGCAGTAATACTCAGCCCAATGTTTCAGGGCTCTAACTAAGGAGGGTCGACCGTACCCTTAGTCGTACCACCCGACTACCCTATCGTACGGGCGAGTAATCTCTCCGAGTGTTGTTCTCGGTGTACTGTAGCCACAAGACGGTCACTGGTTTATCTAGGGCGAGCTTTTTAGGGAGCATATGGGGCTTCCGATATACCCAGAGGGTACGTGGAAGACAGTCCGTGCGTGGTTCTGTCTAATGCGCTACTACTCGAAGGGGTACCCACAGGGGTTACGAGGGAGTCCAACAGACGTGACCACCTCTTGTATTTCCTGGGTGCATGCCTCCCCAAATCCGCAGATTTATGCGCTCAACGACAGATCCCTTGGTTTAAAGACGCCGGAACACGTCTCGAGCCAAATTTTTTTTTGCTACTAATTGGAGATCCCACCGGCCCTGGAAAGAGCTCTGATACCACTTGTTATGCTTCTTAACCTGCAAATGATACCCAAATACAGAATATGCGAAGAAAAGAGACCGATGACACAGAATATGTGAAGAAAAGATATCCAGAACACATAATAGCGAAGACTTTATTATTCAGAGAGTAATGTTCACTTGCCTCTTCGAGGGGGCAACTTCCAATAGAGCAGAGCTCGATTACAAAAATAAGACACGATGCTCCTCGTAGTTACTATCCTTTATATATGACTCCTACAAGTAATACCACGGGTCAATACCGCTTATTACCAATACCGTCGGCCCATTTGCAACTAACTGTGGTTCCTTTATTAATTGCGGATTAACCACTTACAATTATTAATATGGGCTTTATTGACTCTTAACTATGACGTGGTCCCATTACATAGATAAGGGGGTTACGGTGGGACCCTAACAGATGTTAGTTGATTTGTGTAGTTATATGCACATGTCGGATAGTCAAGAATGATTTTAACTTGTAGTTGCAGCCATTTATAGTATTTTATATTACATACCCTGATGATTATGTTATATGTTGTTGACGAGTATGTTATAGGTTAACTTCTTGTTGTTATATGACAGTTAGCTTAACAATTAGGTTATATGTTGTCTATTAACATGATATATAACTTATGGTTGTTATATGTTAGTAACTTCATGATTACGGCTATTTCATTAAGACCTTGATGTCATATGTATCATGCTTAATTGGACTGGCATATACCAATGATTAGGGTTATGACATTCATGTATGATTCGACTTATTGTGTTGCAGTGTGTGTTAATAATCTAGACTGATCATACATATGTGATCACTATGCATAAAATGATAAATGCTTATGAGTTTATAATGTGAACATGTTAATTAGTTAGTGTTATGGATATCGTGATCTTATTTATGTTTGAGTTGACATGTTGTAAGGTTATATTTTGATAACTAGATTGATTGTACAAACAAGATAGCCTCCCCTGAGATACATTAAGGTATGAGTTTGCTTATATTGTATAGTGGGTACTTGATTGTTGGATTATGCCAACTAATTTTGGTTTGAGTGCTTATTGTCTACTATGTTGTCTACTTCATTTATTTAACATGGTATGTTTGCAAGTTGGTTGAATGTTTGATGAATTGCATAACATGAGTATGTGTTCCAATGAAATTGTTTTAAGATGATTGTACTAATACATATGTGTCGAGACAGTTGATATGTACTTGAATATAGTAGGTGATAGTTGTAGCATTATGTCTAATAACTCTGAGTTGATTATGGATTATGATGTGATTGTTAATCTTGTTAAAGGTTGATTTAGAAGTGATTGTCTTGATATTTGGAACATGTGGTTGACATGTGTGAGCAGTTGCAGGGTAAGATTCTTAGTATTAATAGGACAAGGTAATGGTCTATGAGTTTACATAACTAACAATTAGGTGATGTGACAATGCATAGTACTTCTCTATGGAAACAAGGTAAAAGGGTAAAGGAAAGGAAAGGAATTGGGAAAGAATTCCTTTGGGTGTGTTTGGAAACCCTAATTCCTAATGAATGGGTACTTTGCACACAAGAAGTCTTCTTCAACTTGATTGTGTTTCACATTATGTGGATATGTTCTAGATTCATGAAAATGTACTTGAAAGTTATATTACCTAGTCTTTAGCTATAGGTGAATCTGTCAAAGGATTGGAATCCCTTGAGAGATGGCGTGGATGTGCTCAGTTGCAATCAATGTGTTTGGCACAACAAGATGAGGTAACTAGTATATTGTTATCTATTCATGCACTGAGAGTCATGTGTTTATGGAAATATGATGCAGGGAGTTGCATGGAAAGAGAGGCTGCCATGAAATCTTGAGGGAGACTCTGGCTGAGTTTCCCTGGGAACCATGGGGAATGATTCATGGTGTTTGTTGATAGTCTTCTACTTTTGGCTTTTGGTGCTTTTTTGTGCTTCATTGTGGTTTTGTTTGCATCTTATGCATGGACATGACACTTGGGTTGTGGTGTAGATTATTGGTTTCATGTTTTCCTTCTTGGTTGTTTCTTATCTTGCCTTTTATGTTTTGAGTCTTGGGATTTGATTGGGAAAAAGGAAAGTTGATGGAGCTCAGAGAGAATTGTGTGGTACCCGAAAGGTAATGAAAGACACAGATGAAGCTCTGTGCATGAGTAAGTACAACAGAAAATAAGGCTATGACAGTTAGTTGGAATGGTTCGTCCATTGTGGTAAATTGACGGTGGCAGTACAAACATGGGAAAGGTAATCAAGAAAGGGTAAAGTAAATGGATATGAGGTGTCAGATGCCATGGGTATGTTGCACATGTGTTACATGAATAAAGGAACTTCTCTTAACATTGACCATATAATAGTTGGCTATTTTGTTGTGATCATGATTATGTTGATGTTGATACATGTATACATGTAGGCATGTGTGTATGTCATGTCTAACAGGGTGATCATGAATCATGATTATTTTATATTGATATTTATATCTACATATGTATGAATGTATGATGTTGAATGACGAAATCATTATTATTTTAGGATGTATGTATGTGTCAATGTATCTATGTCACTGTCTGTCAGGGTCATGAGGAATCATTCTGGTGAAGGAATGATTGATTACGCAGAAAAATGACATGAAGAGGTTCCTGGTTCATGAGAAATCAAGTGGGAGGTATCCTGAAAAATATACAAGGTCAGTATCATGTGGTTATGAATGGATATTATATGCTTGAATTATGCCTATGTTTATGTTATGAAAGGTAATGTGGAAGGATACATGAACAAAGTGAAATCAGTGTGGTCTATGGCATGCTATGATAGGCATGGATAAGACACCAGAAGAAAGGTTTCTTAGTAGGGACCATGTGGTTTCAGATGTGTGGTATTACTATTTTACATATGTGGTATATGTTTTGCACGTTGCATCTATGATGATTGTGCACATATTGTGCATACGTAGTGTGTGTCCATTTTGTTTATGAAATATTATGTGTAGGGTGTTAGTACAAAGAGTGTTGTATGAATGTTGCATATTCAATGTTGGGTATAGATGGTGTTATGTACATGTTGGATATATGATGTTGTGTACATATTGTACTGTGTGCATGATGAATATGCAATGTTATATGCATATGGTGCTCTGCACATATGCGGTACTGTGTAATTTAAATCAATTGTACATATGTGATCAATATGCATAAATGATAAATACTTATGAGTTTATAATGTGAACATGTTAGTTAGTTAGTGTTATGGATATCGTGATCTTATTTATGTTTGAGTTGAAATGTTGTAAAGTTATCTTTTTCGAACTAGATTGATTGTATAGACAATATAAACTCCCCTAAGATACATTAAGTTATGAGTTTGGTTATATTGTATATTGGATAATTGACTACTGGATTATGTCATCTAATTGAAGCTTCAGTGTTTTCTGTCTAATTCATCATCTACTTGATTTATTTAACATGGTATGTTTGTAGGTTGGTTGAATGTTTAATGAATTGCATAAAATGAGTATGTGTTCTAATGATCTTATTTTAAGATGATTATACTAATACATATGTATCAAGATAGTTGATATGTATTTGAATATAGCAGGTGATAGTTGTAGCATTATGTCTAATAACTCTAAGTCGATTATGGATTATGATGTGATTATTAATCTTGGTAAAGGTTGATTTTGAATTGATTGTCTTGATATTTGGAAGATGTGGTTGACATGTGTGAGGAGTTGTAGGATAAGATTCTTAGTATTAATAGGAGAAGGTAATGGTCTATGTGTTTACATAACTAAAAATTAGGTGATGTGACAGGGCATAGTAAGCCTCGATTGCAACAAGGTCAAAAGGTAAAGGATATGGATTGGGAAATAATTCCTTTAGCTATGTTTGGAAACCCTAATTCCCAACGAATGAGTACTTTGCACACAAGAAGTCTTCTTAACCTTGATTTTGTATGACATTATGTGGATATGTGGTAGATTCATGAAAATGTAGCTGACATGTATATTACCTTGTCTTTAGCTATAGGTGGATCTTCAAAGGATTGGAGTCCCTTGAGAGATGGTGTGGATGTGTTCAGTTGCAAGCAACATGTTTGGCACAACAAGATGAGGTAACTAGTGAATTTTTATGTTTATTCATGCACTGAGAGTTATGTGTTTATGGAAATATGATGTAGGGAGTTGCATGGAAAGAGAGGTTGCCATGAAATCTTGAAGGAGGCTCTGGATGAGTTTACCTGGGAACCATGGGGATTGAGTCATGGTATTTGTTGATAGTTTTGTGCTTTTGGTCTTTTGTTGCTTGTTGTGTTTGATTGTGGTTTTGTTTGCATCTTGTTGGACATGCCACTTGGGTTGTGGTGCCGATTATTAGTTTCATAGTTTCCCTCTTGGTTGTTTCTTGTCTTGTTTTTTATGTTTTGAGTCTTGGGATTTAGTTGGGAAAGAGGAAAGTTGATGGAGCTCGGAGAGAATTATATGGTACTCGAAAGGTAATGAAAGACAGAGATGAAGCTCTGTGCATGCATAAGCACAATGGAAAATAAGACTATGACAATTAATTGGAATGGTTGGTCCATTGTGGTAAATGGACGGTGGTAGTACAGACATGGGAAAGGTAATCAAGAAAGGGCAAAGTAAATGGATATGATGTGTCAGATGCCTTGGGTATGTTGGGACTGTTGTTATTAATGTTGCACATGTGTTGCATGAATAAAGGAAGTTCTCTTAACATTGAGCTTATAAAAGCTGGCCATTTTGTTGTAATGATGATTATGTTGATGTTTATGTATGTATACATGTTGGCATGTATGTATGACGTGTCTAATAGGGTGATCATGAATCACGATTATTTTATGTTGATGTTTATATGTACATATGTATGTATGTATGATGTTGAATGATGAGATAATTATTATTTTAGGATGTATGTTTGTGTCAATGTATCTATGTCACTATCTGTCAGGGTCATGAGGAATCCTTCTGGTGAAGGAATGATTGATTATGAAAGCAAATGACATGAAGAGGTTCTTGGTTCATGAGAAATCAAGTGGGAGGTATGTTGAAAAAGATACAAGGTCAGTATTATGCGGTTATGAATGGATATTATATGCTTGAATTATGCCTAAGCTTATGTTATGAAAGGTAATGTGGAAGGATACATCAACAAAGTGAAATCAGTGTGGTCTATGGCATGCTAGGATAGGCATGGATAAGACACTGGAAGCAAGGTTTCTTATTAAGGACCATGTGGTTTCAGATGTGCAGTATTACTATTTTTCATATGTGGTATATGTTTTGCATGTTGCATCTGTGATGATTGTGCACATATTGTGCATATGTAGTGTGTGTGCATTTTGTTTATGCAATATTATGTGGAGGGTGTTAGTACAAAGAGTGTTGTATGAAGGTTTCATATTCAATGTTGGCTATAGATGGTGTTATGTACATGTTGGCGACCCTAGTGTTGGTGTAAAGATTACATACTTTGAAAATATTGCATACGCTCTCCCCCATCAATGTTGTATGCAAGATCAAAATTAACTGGTCTTCTCAGCCAGAGAAAAAGCTGGCTTTGCAAGTCTAGACGCCTCTTGGTACATTGTCCATCACTTCTACTCATTTATTCCTTTTTTTATTCATTCACATTCAATCCACAAGTCACCTCTATTAACATCGACATTTAAGAAACCTTGGTTCTTCACTTATATGACTACTTTGAGGGATTCCTTTGCTATGAAAATTCCATTTTCTGCTCAAGCTTGTCTATTGAGGGAATGAGCATGGCCTGTGGCAACATATCTGCCAAGGATGTAACCATACGAATCGATTTTCCAATAAAAAGATTGCACAGGCTCCTCCATTTCTCGGAAGCAATTATTGAAGATTTGTATAAAGTCGTGGGAGAGGAAGATCCCATGGAAGCTGTCAAATCACTTCATGAATCCATACAACTTTTCATAGTCGATGTTTGTGTCTATCTTCGACCCCAACAAATGTCAAGGCCAAAGGCAGAAATTTATGTGTTGTTTTGATATATATATATATATATAATATATATATATATATATAAATATATACGTTGTTTTCATAATTGTTGTTTTGACATATATATGTTGTTCAGCTTTGGTACACCACAACAAGCAATTTACAGTTTATGAGATTATGTACAGCGCTTTCTCTGGCGACCTGTAATCCCAGAATTGCAGTTGTTCCACATGCTATCATCAATGGTTACAAGAATGTATTAGCAGTCACTATTGAACTTGACTATTCTTTTCCACTAGCCGAGAGAGTGAAGGAGTATTTGAAGGGTCCAAACAAGTTTGCAGTTGCTGTTGCCCCAATGTGGCATTGTATTTAAAACTCATTATAGTTTTTTTCTTCATATATATGCATTGATTCCTTGATTTGATTGCTGCATAAGAGTTTGGTGGGCTGTATAAAGGCAATGATTGTTTTGACAAATAAAATTAATCTTTTGTGGAGAAAAGTTTAGTCGGTCGTATTGTTAGAACATAATGTTGGTCATGAGTAAACTCTTATTTTTATGTAATGGATTGTAATTGGTGCTTGCTGGTTGCACACTGATCATTTGTTGCACATTTATAAAGGATATTGCTAGTGGCTATTACTTTTCTGCATTGAGTAGTAGTTGTGATCAGTTTTTAAGGTGTAATTCTAATATGAAAGAAAAAATTGCCAGAATCAATGAAATATTAGGGTTCCTCAAAAATCTGATATTTTCTACTACTCATGGTACATTAAAAATTAGCAAAGTTTATCTCACAGACATGCAGGTCTGTCTACAAAATGCACAAGAGAAAATTGATTTTTTCAGCTTGAATCTCAGCTACAACAAGAAGAATTAAAATAGAGGAGTCATTCTGAACCTGTTTCTATTCAGAAGGTTGAAACAAACTCCCATAAAGCATGAAGGTTACCTGCAGATGCAGAGGTTCAACTTGAACTTCCCAAGCCCATCATCAGACCTTGGGAAGAGCTTGTGCATAACAAACACAAAACTAGTCTCGTATATGGGAAGGACTTGTCCTTTCATATTCTAGACTACTCAAAGCCCATTCAGTTTTAGAGTGCTAGATTCCTTCATGACAGTTCACTTCCAGCTATTCCAGATTCTACTCCTCTTCCACAGCAAAAAAAACAGATTGTGAAATGCCAACACTCTGACCAAGTTGGCCATTTGAAAGATCATTGTTTTGATCTTCATCCATGTAAGCACTGCATAAAACCACCCATTCTTCACATAGATGCTTAAGAAACAAATGGCTTGCAAGAAAAAAGATTCATCTTGAATGGATCACTTCTTGGCAATGGGCATAAACAACCAAGAAGATATTACAATCACATGTTATAACCTTTTCCAGAGTATTGAATAGTGTTGCAGTTGAGTTTTCTCCATCATCTCACCTTGTATCTGACAGGGGGAAATCATGGTCATCTACAAGCTTCAAAGCCACATCAAGCGAGTCCGAGCCACAACCTGCCACACACGTTCCAGATTTGTAGCCAAAGACAAAGATGCCCCTGAGCATGCCTTCATTTGGTAATGCCTCTTCAAAGAATCTGGGACACTTCCTCTAGGAGAAGACTTCAGCTTCTTGCCAGTTTTGGAAGAATTCTAGGAACAAAATTGGGGACACTTCCTCTAGTAGAGGACTTCATCTTCTTGCTAGACTTGGAAGAGTTCCAGGAATTGCATTAAGCATTCCAGAGTTGTTGGTGATCCTTAAACCATCACAGGTTGAGACTTCCCCTTTTTAGATTGAAGTTCTCCCTTTTATGTGAGGTGAGACCTCCCTTTCATAGTTGAAGGTTTCCCTCTTCAAAACATCAGGAGCACTTCCTCTAACAGAAGACTTGAGATTCTTGCCAGACTTGAAAGACTTCTGGGAACTGCACTAAGCATTCCAGTGTTGGTGTTCATCCTTAAACCACCGCCCTTTATACCAACATTTCAGAGAGCACATTCAACCTAGTGCTGCCATGCATTTTTTGCACATTTTGTATTACAACTCTCTTCTTGGACTCATACATAATCCTTCGAATTAAAGGGGCGAATGTTGGACATCTAATCCTTTATGGGTTAGTGTGGAAGCCAAATATTCAAACGAAGTCCAAGAGACCTTGGGATGTGGAACCCAACAGTCAAACCATGTACTATAAATGTATATGTTTTGTTAATAAAAAATGCACTCTCATGTTTTATCTTTCCTATTTGTCTTTGCCATGTGTGTGTTTAACAATATACAAGGTCAGTATCATGTGTTTATGAATGGATATTATACACTTGAATTATGCATATGTTTATGTTATGACAGGTAATGTGGAAGGATAGATGAGCAAAGTGAAATCAATGTCGTCTGCGCCGTGCTAGGATAGGCATGGATAAGACATCGGAAGAAAGGTTTCTTAGTAAGGATGTGTGGTTTCAGATGTGTGGTATTACTATTTCGCATGGTTTTGCATGTTGCATCTGTGATGATTGTGCACATGCAGTATTGTGCATATGTAGTGTGTGTACATTTTGATTATGCAATATTATGTGCAGGGTGTTAGTACAAAGAGTGTTGTATGAATGTTGCATATTCAGTGCTGGATATAGATGGTGGTATTTACATGTTGGATATAAGATGTTGTGTACGTATTGTACTATGTGCATGATGAATATGCGATATTGGTTGCATATGGTGCTCTACGTGTATGTAGTGCTATGTAATCTAGACCGATCGTACATATGTAATCACTATGCATAAATGATAAATTCTTATGAGTTTATAATGTGAACTTGCTAGTTAGTTAGTGTTATGGATATCGTGATCTTATTTATGTTTTAGTTGACATGTTACAAATTTATATTTATCTAGATAGATTGATTGTACAAACAAGATAGCCTACCCTGAGATACATTAAGGTATGAGTTTTCTTATATTGTATATTGGGTACTTGATTGTTAAATTATGTCATCTAATTGGGGGTTGAGTTTTTGTTGTCTATTATGTTGTCTAGTTGATTTACTACCATGGCATGTTTGCAAGTTGTATGAATGTTTGATGTTTTGCATAATATGAGTATGTGTTCGAATGATCTTGTTTTAAGATGGTTGTACTAATACATATATGTCGAGACAATGGATATGTATTGAATATAGTAGGTGATAGTTGTAGAACTATGTCTAATAACTCTGAGTCGATTATGGATTATGACGTGATTGTTAATCTTGGTAAAAGGTTGATTTCGAATTGATTGTCTTGATAATTGGAACATATGTTTGACATGTGTGAGAAGTCGTAGGGTAATATTCTTAGTAGTAATAGGGCAAGGTAATGGTCTATGTGTTTATATAACTAATAGTTAGGTGATGTGATAGGGCATGGTAAGCCTTGATTGCTACAAGGTAAAAAGGTAAAGGAAAGGAATTGGGAAAGAATTCCTTTGGATATGTTTGGAAACACTAATTCCCAATGAATGAGTACTTTTCACACAAGAAGTTTTCTTCAACTTGATTTTGTTTCACAATATGTGGATATGTGCTAGATTCATGAAAATATACTTGACAGGTATACTACCTAGTCTTTAGATATAGGTGGATTTTTCAAAGGATTGGAGTCCCTTGAGAGATGGCGTGAATGTGTTCAGTTGCAAGCAACATGCTTGGCACAAAAAGATGAGGTAACTAGTGTATTGTTATGTGTATTAATGCACTTAGATTTATGTGTTTATGGAAATATGATACGGGGATTTGCATGGAAAGAGGTTGCCATGAAATATCGAAGGAGGCTCTGGCGGAGTTTCCCTGGGAACCATGGGGACTGAGTCATGATGTTTGTTGATAATCTTGTGATTTTGGTCTTTTGGTTATTTGTTGTGCTTGATTGTGATTTTGTTTGCATCTTGTGCATGGACATGCCAATTGGGTGTGGTATTGATTATTGGTTTCATGGTTTCCTTCTTGGTTGTTTCTTGTCTTGCCTTTTATTTTTTGATTCTTAGGAATTGGATGGGAAACAAGAAAGTTGATGGAGCTTGGAGGGAATTGTGTGGTACTTGAAAAGTAATGAAAGACACAAATGAAGCTCTATGCATGAGTAAGTGCAATGGAAAATAATACTATGAAAGTCAGTTGGAATGGTTCATCCATTGTAGTAAATAGACAGTGGAAGTACAGACATGGGAAAGGTAATCAAGAAAGGGTAAGGTAAATGGATCGGAGGTGTCAGATGGCTTGGATATGTTGGGACTGTTGTTCTCAATACTACACGTGTTTCATAAATAAAGGAAGTTCTCTTAACCTTCACCTTATAATATTTGGCCATTTTGTTGTGATGATGATTATGTTGATGTTTATATATGTATACATGTATGCATGTATGTCTGTCATGTCTAATAGGGTGATCATGAATTATGATTATTTTATGTTGATGTTTATATGTACATATGTATGTATGTATGATGTTGACTGACAAGATCATTATCATTTTAGGATGTATGTATGTGTACATGTATCTATGTCACCATCTGTTAGGGTCATGGGGAATTGTTCTCATGAAGGAATGATTGCTTACGTAGGCAAATGACATGAAGCGATTCCTAGTTCATGAGAAATCAAGTGGGAAGAGTATCCTGACAAATATACGAGGTTAGTATCATGTGGTTATGAATGGATATTATAAGCTTGAATCATGCCTATGTTTATGTTATGACAGGTAATGTGGAAGGATACATCAGCAAAGTGAAAGCAATGTGGTCTAGATCATGTTAGGATAAGCATAGATAAAACACCAGAAGCAAAGTTTCTTGGTAAGGAACGTGTGGTTTCAGATGTGTGGTATTACTGTTTTGCATATGTGGTATATGTTTTCCATGTTGCATCTGTGATGATTGTGCACATGCACTATTGTGCATATGTAGTGTGTGTACATGTTGTTTATGCAATATTATCTGCAAGGTGTTAGTACAAAGAGTGTTGTATGAATGTTGCATATTGAGTGTTGGGTATAGATGGTGCTATGTACATGTTGGATATACGGTGTTGTGTACATAGTGTACTGTGTGCATGATGAATATGCAATATTGTATGCATATGGTGCTCTACGCGTATGCGAATTTGTGTAATCTAGACCGATCACACATATGTGATAACTATGAATAAATGATAAATGCTTATGAGTTTATAATGTGAACATGTTAGTTAGTTGGTGTTATGGATATCATGATCTTATTTATGTTTGAGTTGACATATAGTAAAGATATATTTTGCTAACTAGATTGATTATACAGACAAGATAGTCTCCCCTAAGATACATTAAGGTATGAGTTTGGTTACATTGTATATTGGGTGCTTGACTGTTTGATTATGCCATCTAATTAGGGCTTGAGTGTTTTTTGTCTATTACATCATCTACTTGATTTATTTAACAAGGTATGTTTGCAAGTTGGATGAATGTTTGATGAATTGCATAATATGAGTATGTGTTCCAATGATCTTGTTTTTAGATGATTGTACTAATACATATGTGTCGACACAATTGATATCTACTTGAATATAATAGGTGATAGTTGTAGAATTATGTCTAATAACTCTGAGTCGATTATGGATTATGATGTGATTGTTAATCTTGTTTAAGGTTGATTTGAAATTCATTGTCTTGATATTTGGAGCATGTGGTTGACATGTGTGAGTAGTTGTAGGGTAAGATTCTTAGTATTAATAGGACAATGTAATGGTTTATGTGTTTACATAACTAACAATTAGGTGAAGTGACAATGCATAGTAAGCCTCGATTGCTACAAGGTAAAAAGGTAACGGAAAGGAATTGGGAAAGAATTCCTTTGGCTATGTTCTGAAACCCTAATTCCCAATGAATGAGTACTTTGCGCACAAGAAGTCTTCTTAACCTTGATTTTGTTTGACATTATGTGGATATGTGCTAGATTCAAGAAAATGTACTTGACATGTATATTATCTAGTATTTAGCTATAGGTGGATCTGTCAAAGGATTGGAATCCCTTGAGAGATGGCGTGGATGTGTTCAATTACAAGAAATGTGCTGGGCACAACAAGATGGGGTAACTAGCGCATTGTTATGTTTATTAATGCAATGAGAGTTATGTGTTTAAGGAAATATTATGTAGGGAGTTGCATGGAAAGAGAAGTTGCCATGAAATCTTCAAGGGGGGTGTGGATGAGTTTCCCTAGGAACCATGGGGATTAAGTCATGGTGTTTGTTAATAGTCTTGTGCTTTTGGTCTTTTGGTGCTTTGTTGTGCTTGAATTTGGTTTTTTTTGCATCTTGTGCATGGACATGCCACTTGGGTTGTGGTGTCGATTATTGGTTTCATGGTTTCCTTCTTCATTGTGTCTTGTCTCGCCTTTCATGTTTTGAGTCTTGGAAATTGGTTGGAAAACAGGAAAGTTAATGGAGCTTGAAGAGAATTCTGTGGTACCTAAAAGGTAATGAAAGACACAAATGAAGCTCTAAGCATGAGTAAGTGCAATGGAAAATAAGACTATGACAATGAATTGGAATGGTTGGTCCATTGCGGTAAATGGATGGTGGCAGTACAAACATGGGAAAGGTAATCAAGAAAGGGTAAAGTAAATGGATCTAAGGTGTCAGATTCCTTGGATATGTTGGGACTATTGTTTTCAATACTTCACATGTGCTGCATGAATAAAGGAAGTTCTATTAAGCTTGACCTTATAATATTTGGCCATTTTGTTGTGATTATGATTATGCTGATGTTTATATATGTATACATGTAGGCATGTATGTATGTCTTGTCTAACAGGGTGATCATGAATCATGATTATTTTATGTTGATGTTTATATGTACATATATATGTATGTATGATGTCGATTGATGAGATCATTATTATTTTAGGATTATGTATGTGTACATGTATATATGTCACTATATGTGAGGGTCATCAGGAATCATTCTGGTGAACGAATGATTGATTACGCAGACAAATGATATGAAGAGATTCATGGTTCATAAGAAATCTAGTGGTAAGAGTATCCTGACAAATATACTTGGTCAATATCATGTGGTTAAGAATGAGTATTATATGCTTGAATTATGCCTATGTGTATGTTATGACAAGTAATGTGGAAGGATACATTAGTAAAGTGAAAGTAGTGTGGTCTACAACGTGCTAGGATAGGCATGGATAAGACAACGGAAGCAAAGTTTCTTGGTAAGGACCGTGTGGTTTTGGATGTGTGGTATTATTGTTTTACATATGTTGTATATGTTTTGCATGTTTCATCTTTGATGATTGTGTACTTGTAGTATTGTGCATATGTAGTGTGTGTACATGTTGTTTATGCAATATTATGTGCACGATATTAGTACAAAGAGTGTTGTATGAATGTTGCACATTCAGGGTTGGGTATAGATGGTGCTGTGTAATGGATATATGATGTTGTGTACATATTTTACTGTGTGTGTGATGAATATGTGATATTGTATGCATATGGTGCTCTACACGTATGTGCTGTTGTGCAATCGAGACAGATCATACATATGTGATCGCTATGCATAAATGATAAATACTTATGAGTTTATTATGTGAACATGTTAGTTATGTAGTGTTATGGATATTGTGATCATATTTATGTTTGAGTTGACATTTTGTAAAGTTATATTTTTCTAACTAGATTGATTGTATAGACAAGATAGCCTCCCCTCAGATACATTAAGGTATGAGTTTGCTTATATTGTACATTAGGTACTTTACTGTTGGATTATTTCATCTAATTGGGGTTTGAATGTTTGTTGTCTATCATGTCATGTACTTGATTTATCCAACATGGTATGTTTGCAAGTTGGTTGAATGTTTGATGAATTGAATAATATGAGTATGTGTTCCAATGCTCTTGTTTTAAGATGATTGTATTAATACATATATTTTGAGAAAATTGATATGTAATTTAATATAGCAGGTGATAGTTTTAGCATTATGTCTAATAACTCTGAGTCAATTATGGATTATGATGTGACTGTTAATCTTGGTAAAGGTTGATTTCGAATTGATTGTCTTGATATTTGCAACATGTGGTTGACAGGTGTGAGAAGTTGCAGTAGTTGTGATAGCACATAGTAAGCATCGATTGCAACAAAGTAAAAAGGTAAAGGACATGAATTGGGAAATAATTCCTTTGGCTATGTTTGGAAACCCTAATTCCCAACAAATGAGTACTTTTCACACAAGAAGTGTTCTTAACCTTGATTTTGTTTGACATTATGTGGATATGTGCTAGATTCATGAAAATGTACTTGAGAGGTATATTACCTAGTCTTTAGCTATAGGTAGATCTGCCAAAGATTTGGAGTCCCTTGAGAGATGGCGTGGATTTATTCAGTTGCAAGTAACATTCTTGGCACAACAAGATGAGGTAACTAGTGTATTGTTATGTTTATTCATGCACTGAGAGTTATGTGTTTATGGAAGTATGATGCAGGAAGTTGCATGGAAAGAGAGGTTGCCATGAAACCTTGAAGGAGGCTTTAGGTGAGTTTCCCTGGGAACCATGGGGTTTGAGTCATGGTATTTGTTGCTAGTCTTGTGCTTTTAATATTTTGGTGCATTGTTGTACTTGATTGTGGTTTTGTTTTCATCTTGTGAATGGACATGCCACTTTGTTGTGGTGTCAATTATTGGTTTCATGGTTTCCTTCTTGGTTGTTTCTTGTCTTGCCCTTTATGTTTTGAGTCTTGGGAATTGGTTGGGAAAGAGGAAAGTTGATCGAGCTAGGAGAGAATTGTGTGGTACCCGAAATGTAATGAAAGACACGGATGAAGCTATGTGCATGAGTAAGCGTAACGAAAAATAAGACTATGACAGCAAGTTGGAGTGGTTGGTCCATTGTAGTAAATGGATGGTGGCATTACAAACATGGGAATGGTAATCAAGAAAGGGTAAAGTAAATGGATTTGAGGTGTCAGATGCCGTTGATATGTCAGGACTATTGTTCTCCATATTTCACATGTGTTGCATGAATAAAGGAAGTTCTCTTAAAACTTGACCTTATAATTTTTGGCTATTTTGTTGTGATCATGATTATGTTCATTTTTATATATGTATACATGTAGGCATATGTGTATGTCATGTCTAACAGGGTGACCATGAACCATGATTATTTTATGTTGATGTCTATTGCAGTAAATGGATGGTGGCATTACAAACATGGGAAAGGTAATCAAGAAAGGGTAAAGTAAATGGATCTGAGGTGTCAGATGTTGTTGATATGTTGGGACTGTTATTCTCAATACTGCACATGTGTTGCATGAATAAATGAAGTTATCTTAAAACTTGACCTTATAATATTTGGCAATTTTGTTGTGATCATGATTATGTTGATTTTTATATATGTATACATCTAGGCATATGTGTATGTCATGTCTAATAGGGTGATCATGAATCGTGATTATTTTATGTTGATGTTCATATGTACCTATATATGTATGTATGACATTGACTGATGAAATCATTATTATTTTAGGATGTATTTATGTGTACATGTATCTATGTCACTATCCTTTAGGGTCATCAGGAATCATTCTGGTGAAGGAATGATTGCTTACATAGGCAAATGACAAGAAGAGATTCTTCGTTCATGAGAAATAAAGTGGGAAGAGTATCCTAACAAATATACAAGGTCATTATCATGCAGTTATGAATGTATATCATATGCTTGAATTATTCCTATGTTTATGTTATGACAGGTTATGTGGAAGGATACACTAGCAAAGAGAAAGCATTGTGGTCTGCTGCTTGCTAGGATAGGCATGGATAAGGCACCTGAAGCAAGGTTTCTTGGTAAGGACCGTGTGGTTTCAGGTGTGTGGTATTAATACTTTTCACATGTGGTATATGTTTTGCATATTTCATCTGTGATGATTGTGCACATGAAGTATTGTGCATATGTAGTGTGTGTACATGTTGTTTATGCAGTATTATGTGTAGGGTCTTAATGCAAAGAGTGTTGTATGAATGATGCATATTGAGTGCTGGGTATAGATGGTGCTATGTGCATGTTGGATATATAGTGTTGTGTACATATTGTACTGTGCGCATGATGAATATGCAATATTGTATGCATATAGTGCTATGCACGTATACGGTGTTGTGTAATCTAGACTGATCGTACATATGTGATCGCTATGCGTAAATGATAAATGCTTATGTGTTTATAATAAGAACATGTTAGTTAGTTAGGGTTATGGATATCATGATCTTATTTATGTTTGAGTTGACATGTTGTAAAGTTATATTTTTCTAACTAGATTGATTTTACAGAAAAGATAGTCTCCCCAGAGATACATTAAGGTTTGAGTTTGCTTATATTGTACATTGGGTACTTGACAGTTGTATTATGCATCTAATTGGGGTTTGAGTGTTTTTTGTCTATTACGTCATCTACTTGATTTATTTAACATTGTATGTTTGCAAGTTGGTTGAATGTTTGATGGATTGCATAATATGAGTATGTGTACCAATGATCTTGTTTTAAGATGATTTTACTAGTACATATTTTTCGAGACAGTTGATATGTACTTGAATATAGTAGGTCATAATTGTAGCATTATGTCTAAAAACTTTGAGTTGATTATGGATTATGATGTGATTGCCAATCTTGGTAATGGTTGATTTCGAATTGATTGTATTGATATTTGAAATATGTGGTTGACATGTGTGAGCAGTTGTAGGGTAAGATTCTGAGTATTAATAGGACAAAGTAATGGTCTATGTGTTTACATAACTAGTAGTTAGGTGATGTGATAACACATAGTAAGTCTCCGTTGCAACAAGGTAAAAAGGTAAAGGAAAGGAATTGGGAAAGAATTCCTTTGGGTATGTTTGGAAACCCTAATTGCCAACGAATGAGTACTTTGCACACAAGAAGTATTCTTAACCTTGATTTTGTTTGACATTATGTGGATATGTGTTAGAATCATGAAAATGTACTTGATAGGTATACTACCTAGTCTTTAGCCATAGGTGGATCTGTCAAAGGATTGGAGTCCCTTGAGAGATGGCGTGGATGTGTTCAGTTGCAAGAAACATGCTTGGCACAGCAAGATGAGTTAACTAGTGTATTGTTATGTTTATTCATGCACTGAGAGTTATGTGTTTATGGAAATATGATGCAGGGAGTTGCATGTAAAGAGAGTTTGCCATGAAATATTGAAGCACGCACTTCCTACGCTTCCCTGGGAACCATGGGTATTGAGTCATGGTGTTTGTTGCTAGTCTTGTGCTTTGGTCTTTTGGTAATTTGTTGTGCTTGATTGTGGTTTTCTATGCATATTATGCATGGACATGCCACTTGGGTCGTGGTGTTGATTATTATTCTTATGGTTTCCTTCTTGGTTGTTTATTGTATTGCATTTTATGTTTTGAGTCTTGGGGTTTGGTTGGGAAAGAGGAAAGTTGATGAAGCTCGGAGGGAATTGTATGGTACCCGAAAGGTAATGAAAGACAGAGACGAAGCTTTCTTTATGAGTAAGTGCAAAGGAAAATAAGACTATGACATTCAGTTGGAATGGTTGGTCCATTACAGTAAATGGACGGTGGAAGTACAAACATGGGAAAGGTAATCAAGAAATGGTAAAGTAGATGGATTTGAGGTGTTAGATGCCTTGGACTTGTTGGGACCATTGTTCTCAATACTGGACATGTATTGCATGAATAAAGGAAGTTCTCTTAACCTTGACCTTATAATATTTGGCCATCTTGCTGTGATCATGATTATGTTGATATTTATATATGTATACATGTAGGCATATATGTATGTCATGTCTAATAGGGTGATCATGAATCATGATTACTTTATGTTGATGTTTATATGTACATGTGTATGTATGACAATGAATGACAAGATCATTACTATTTTAGGATGTATGTATCTGTACATGTATCTACGTCACTATCTGTCAGGGTCATGAGGAATCATTCTGGTGAAGCAATGATTGCTTATGTAGGCAAATGACATGAAGAGGTTCCTAGTTCATGATAAATCAAGTGGGAAGAGTCTCATGAAAAATATATGAATTCATCATCATGTGGTTATGAATGGATATTATATGCTTTAATTATGATTATTATTTTGTCATGATAGGTAATGTGGAAGGATACATCAACAAAGTGAAACCAGTGTGGTCTACGATGTGCTAGGATAGGCATGGATAAGACACTAGAAGCAAGGTTTCTTGGTAAGCACTATGTGGTTTCGGATGTGTGGTATTATTGTTTTGCATATGTGGTATATGTTTTTCATGTTTCATATGTGATGATTGTGCACATGTAGTATTGTGCACATATAGTGTGTGTACATGTTGTTTATGCAATATTATGTGCACGGTGTTGGTACAAAGAGTGTTCAATGAATCTTACTTATTCAATGATGGGTATTGATGGTACTATGTACATGTTGGATATATGGTGCTCTATACATATGTGGTGTTGTGTAATCTAGACAGATCGTACATATGTGACTAGTATGAATAAATGATAAATGATTATGAGTTGATAATGCGAACATGTTAGTTAGTTAGTGTTATGGATATCGTGATCTTATTTATGTTTCAATTGACATGTTGTAAATTTATATTTGTCTAACTAGATTGATTTTACGGACAAGATAGCCTCCCCTGAGACACATTAAGGTATGAGGTTTCTTATATTGTATATTTGGTACTTGACTATTAAATTATGTCATCTAATTGGGGTTTGCGTGTTTGTTTTCTATTATGTTGTCTACTTGATTTATTTAACATGGTATGTTTGCAAGTTGTTTGAATGTTTGATGAATTTCCTAATATGAGTATGTGTTCCAGTGATCTTGTTTTAAGATGATTGTACTAATACATATGTGCTGAGACAATTGATATGTACTTGAATATAGTAGGTGATAGTTGTAGCATTATGTCTAATAAATCCGAGTTGATTATGGATTATGATGTGATTGTTGATCTTGGTAAAGGTTGATTTCGAATTGATTGTCTTGATATTTGGAACATGTGGTTGAGATGTGTGAGTAGTTGTAGGGTAAGATTCTTAGTATTAATAGGAGAAGGTAATGGTCTCTGTGTTTACATATCTAAGAGTTAGGTGACGTGACAGTGCAAAGTAAGTCGTGATTGCAACAAGATAAAAATCTAAAGGAAAGGTATTGGGAAATAATTCCTTTTGTTATGTTTGGAAACCATAATTCCCAACGAATGAGTACTTTGCACACCAGAAGTCTTCTTAACCTTGATTTTGTTTGACATTATGTGGATATGTGCTAGATTCATGACAATATACTTGACAGGTATATTACCTAGTCTTTAGCTACAGGTGAATCTATCAAAGGATTGGAGTCTGTTGAGAGATGATGTGGATGCAAGCAACGTGCTTGGCATGAAAAGGTGAGGTAACTAGTATATTGTTATGTTTATTCATGCACTGAGAGTTATGTGTTTATGGAAATATGATGAAGGGAGTTGCATGGAAAGAGAGGTTCCCATGAAATCTTGGAGGAAGCTCTGGCCGAGTTTCCCTAGGAACCATGGGGATTGAGTCATGGTGTTTGTTGCTACTCTTGTTCTTTTGGTATTTTGGTTCTTTGTTGTGCTTGATTGTGGTTTTGTTTGCATCTTGTGCATGGAAATTCCACTTGGGTTATGGTGTCGATTATTGTTTTCATGGTTTCCTTCTTGGTTGTTTCTTATCTTGCCTTTTATGTTTTGAGTCTTGGGAATTGGTTGGGAAAGAGAAAAATTGATGGAGCTCAGAGAGAATTGTGTGGTACCCAAAGGTAATGAAAGACATGGATGAAGCTTTATGCAGGATTAAGAGTGACATAAAATAATACTATGACAATCAGTTGGAATGGTTGGTCCATTGTGGTAAATTGATGGTGGCAATAAAAACATGGTAAAGGTATTCAAGAAAGCGTAAAATAAATGGATGTGAGGTATCATATGCCTTGGATATATTGGGACCATTGATCTCAATACTTGACATGTGTTGCATGAATAAAGGAAGTTCTCTTAACCTTGACCTTATAATATTTGGCCATTTTGTTGTGATCATGATTATGTTGATGTTTATATATGTATACATGTATGCATGTATGTATGCATGTATGTATGTCATGTCTAATAGGGTGGTCATGAATCATGATTATTTTATGCTAATGTTTATATATGCATATGTATGTATGTATGGCATTGACTGACGAGATCATTATTATTTTAGGATGTATGTATGTGTACATGTATCTATGTCACTATCGGTCAAGGTCATGAGGAATCATTCTGGTGAAGGAATGATTGCTTATGCAGGGAAATGACATGAAGAGATTCCTAGTTCATGTGAAATGAAGTGGGAAGAGTATCGTGACAAATATACGAGGTCAATATTATACAGTTATGAATAGATATTAGATGATTGAATTATGCCTATGTTTTTGTTATGACAAGTAATGTGGAAGGATACATCGGCAAAGTGAAAGCAGTGTGGTCTGAGAAAAGGTAGAAGTAAGGATCGATGAAGGATAAGTATGGATATATTATTTCTGTTTTATTATGCATTTGATTTATGATTATGGAATATGATGATTACATGTGAATTATGATTATGGTCTATGATTGTTACATGTGATTTATGATTTTTATGGTTATGTTTTGAGCTAACCTGTTGTGATATTTTCATACATGTTTTAGTCAATATACGCTATTTTGACTTGGTGTGACAGGAAAAGAAAAAGATTGCATATGTACCTTATTGACGAGCTAACAATGAGGTATGATGTGAATTTTTTTAAATGTAATGGAATTTATGTGCTCGGTATAGAAATGCATGAAATGCTCAATTGGGTGATTGAAATTGACTGCTAGAATTAGTAGCAACAAAGGAACTGAAACAGGCAGCAATATGTTGATAAAGAACTTCAGGAGCAGGACCCTTATGGAGCAGTGGTACCCAATAGTGTACATTGATTACTATGAGCATGCTATGAATGGTATGATAGTTTTGAGGTAGGTATATTCCTTGGTTTTTCTATCTTCTTATGAGAGGAAGCCTTGCCAAGGGATGGAATACTTGAGATGGGGGTGCCAACGGAACTCAGAATGTGAGTGACTACAAGGAAGAGGTAGACAAGATTTCCCAGGGGAATATGTAGAAGAGAAGGGAAGGCAGGAGATGGATTTGTTTTGGTCATTAGCATTGTAGATGGAATCAGATGCACATTGGGAGTGTGCCCTAGATCAATGAGTTGGTAATTGTTCACTAAAAGGACAAGTCACAGTTGATTGTAGCGCTAGAAATTAGATGTAGATTTGAATTTGTAGTGGATACTAGACTTCTTGAGAAGGAGGTGAATCCTGTTATTACTTGAGGGTGGAGGTGTGAGCCTATGGATTCCCTTGTTGTAGATTCAAGCATCGTATCTTTTTATTTGCTAGTTGAGAAAATGTGTATATGTTTTTATTATTGTAATTACTATTTCGAGCTAGATTTATAAAGCTCCATAGACAATATGGTTATTTGTTGGTTGAACCAAATTTGTATATGTGCTAATTATAAATATCGTAATGAACTATGTTATAAAGCTCTAGTAAATGGTATTTTGCATTTGTTTTAGTAGATGGTCATTGTAAATATTGCAACGAGTTGTGTTATGAAGCTCCATGGGCAGTATGTTTTATTTTTAGTGGTATAGTTGGTTATAGGTGTCATTAAACAATGAGTATGGTGTTCCCCTAAGGGGGAGGGTTCTGTGACATCCCTGGTTAAAAATGCTTGTAAAAATATATAAGGCCATGGTGATGGGACACGTATTCCAAGTTGAATGGTGGGGGAACATCCTAGTGGGTGTTGATGCTCTTTATGATGCCTAAGGAAATCAAAAAAGGCAATGGCTAAGGCTTTGGAAAGGCATGAGGCATTTTTTGGCACATTTATTTATGAAAATAATGGAAATAAGGAGAAAAGGAAGGTGAAAGGTCACAGGTTGCACGTGAGGAGGAAATTGAAGGAAAATAATGGAAAATGAAGAAAATAGAGTTCCCATTAATGAAAAGGTTTCTAAGGATCAGTGGGAAAGACTTGACTAGTTCAGTTTTGGTGCTCTCTCATTATTCTCTCTCTATGTCATACACTTGGATACTTAGAGTTTTCTTGGAGCACTCTTGGAGGGTGTGGCATACTTCGAGTTTTGGAGCAAGAAGGCAAAGTAAGAGTAGGAAAGTGAAATAGGGAATTGGTATTAGAAACTACAACGAGTTTTTCTTACAGGTATCGATTTGGATCTTTGTTTTCCTCACTAGTTTTGACATGCATGGAACATGCATGTGGTTTCTTGGTCATGATCTATCACTGGCATGGAGGATTTCCTAGATTGACAGTGGATTTACCTAGCCTTGCCAATTTTTTGGATAGACATGGTGTTGTGGGTTACTTGATTTATTTTCTGGTTGGTTCTCATGTTTCCTTAGCTTGGGTTGAGCTACTAGTTCCATGAATCCTTGGTTCGACAAATGCTTTGGAGCCCTATAATAACTTGGGTTGAGTTACTAGTCCTAGAGTCTTGGTTAGACAACTGCTTTGGATACCTAGAACAACTTGGGTTGAGTTACTAGTCCATGAGCCTTGGTTGGACAAAATTCTCTAGAGTCCATGATGAGTTACTAGTCTTGGAGCCTGGTAAAAAATGTGGGTTGAGTTACTATTCATGGATCCTTGGTTTGACAAATGCTCTCGAGCCCTGTGTAAGCTGTGGGTTGAGTAACTAGTCTTGGGAGATGGGTTGGAACAAACAATCTAGAGCCCTAGAAGGCTGGGGCAGAGACCAATCTGATGTTTGTTTTGTGATGTCCGATCGTGAGGTGGAATCATGTTTGAGGGGTCAAGGTGGATGGCCTCTGGAAGCCCCAGATGAGTTTTGATTGATGTGTTCTATGAAATCCCACATCCATGATTGGAAGATGGCATGAGGGTGAATGAATGAAGAGAGATTTGGATCAACCATTCTATGGTGAGGTGGAACTTGGAATTCCCATTCTGCATTTGGATTTTTCATCATTAATGAAAGGTTGTTTCTCCTTGTATCTCTATGCGAATCATAATGGATTACATGTAGTTCATATGGCAGTGATTTCAATGGTATTTTAGTCCCTATTATGCTGGCTATTTAAATGTTTTATGATAGCAACCATGAGTGGCTCTCATCATGTTATCACTTGTTATTGCATGATAAATGTATCTATGACCTAATGGATGAAATGGAAGTTAATGTGATAAGGAGAAAATGGTACATGGAAAATCTCAAATAAGTATGAGACCCCTATGCTTAGATCTGTTACTTACACCTGTAGATTACATATTTACCAAGTGTTTGACAAAATTCTTGTCATGGCTAATAGGGATTTGGTTAAGGTCATGTTGGGATTATTTCTTTTGCTTCATTGTTTCCATGTACTTTTATTGATTGCAAGCTATCATTCCATTCTTGACAGTGGCCTAAGCTCTGGGCCTGAAAACGTGGCTTAAATCTCAGGGTCGCTCGCATAGAACTGGCAATTTTGGTCCATAGGTGCTGGAAGGGAGGCCTATGACAATGAATTTTGGTTTTTGGTCACTCCCTCACCCATAACATGAGAATGACTATGGCCTAAGAGGTCCAGAACAATAGTAGGACCCAGAGACATGCTGTCTGAGTGCCTGACTTGTCTTCCGAGAGTTCTGTTGATGATGTTGGATGACTATGTGTGATGTTTTGTTGATTCCATTTCGTTAAGGTACCTAGGAGGTCGAATCATATCAAAATGGCATCTTTTCACATGTTTACCTTGGTTGGGCGATTGCTTGGTGTTGGATAGCAGAAGCCCCGTGTACCAATCATGGGGCACACAAGCCAAAATTTTGTGTAAATATAGGGTAAAGACTCTGCGGGATGTGCAGAGTGCGATTTGTAATAGGTTGAGTCAAAGGGCAGTCCGCCCAAAAATAATATAAAGAAATGTTTTTGAGTCGGCTCATCGATGGATCGCAGTCCAGGGAAATGTATAAATAGAGCGAGGCTCTTTGGGTAGAGTAGCTATGTTTTTGTTGTATGATCTGGGATCTGAAATGTAATGGGTTTTTTAGGAGAAGAATCTAAAATTGTCTGTAAATCTGAGTCAAAGGTTTGGGTAGTGGGTAGAGGCTCTGCATCTATGTGCATAGAGGCCTAGAAGAGTTAGCAGCTGTGTGCGTGGAGCCCTACAACTGAGTGCATAGGGTGGATTTGGATGTATTGGTGAAGAAAGTTGAATAAAGATAAGTGGTTTTTGTAATTTTGTGTTAAATCTGAATTCTCGTGGATATGGATTTTTATGATTAATATAACTATTTGATCTACGCGCATATGCTTATGTTATGAATGTATTTGAATATAAGTTTATTCTAAGTGCGTGAACTAGGTAAATTTGTTAAATGTTTACTTAAAGACCCTGTGAATTAGATCTGATTTATACAAGTAATTAATATTATGAATTAACCCGGATTTGGATCTACACATAAGTAGAGCAGCATGAGGCAGAAAAACGGTGCACGAACCTTCTAGACCACATATATACATCCTAAGGGTGCGGAAACCTGGTTCTAGCACCCTCCCTTGCTAACTCGGGTAAGACCTCAGTCAGCGCTCCACAGATTGTTGTGAAAAGGGCCGGTAGCTATGGGATTTGTTTGGCTAAATAATTATTCCGAACTTAGTTCAGGCCCATATAAGCCAACAAATGGTTCCGTTGTTGGGACTGGGATCTACCTAAGGGGTGTCTGATGTGGGAACACTAGAACCCTACAAAGAAAGAGATTGAAAAGTGATGGGATTTGAAACTGCATGAGTTCGCAGTTTAGGAAAACAAAAATCCACTGATATTAGAGGAAGATTGGTTGGACCGCTATATATACACAGATATTCACGAAGTCTTCTTCACGACATTTCCGGAAGAGTTGTACGAGTGGATTGCAAGGCTATCTAACAGTGTGGGAAGGTACAGATTGGACTAGCCTATTGTGTGGACTTTGGAATTGGTGCGCAAGCTAGAAGCCACTGAAGATAAAATCACGCATGCAGTGGATCATCAACTAGATCGGGTAATAGGATTATTTATCATTGAGTTCACGATAGATACAACTGTGATCTATAGTGAAGCAAAAAAGAGATTTCTTTAAGGACCTCGAGGTAGGTATATCAAATCAGTGAATACTTGGATTAAGATGTAGTTGTGTGAAAAACAGATTATGCACGTTTATTGATGTCTAGAGTAACACGGAGTGGAAGAGGTTACCGCGGAACGAGAGGGGTAGAGAATAGTCCTTTGGCCTCTATTTCACAGGAAAGTGAGGAGGAGCTCACAAGGTTCTCACTAGGAAGTGTTGTCTAGTTGATCAGAGAGCACTTCCCATTGATACCACCTCCGTCCACACCACCGCTCACTTCACCTACATCCAATCCGTCCACACCGACCTCACCTCTGACCCCACCACCACCAAAGGTCAGGATGGCGAGTGCAATCAAGTTGCCAGTATTTAAGGGTGTAGGGAATGAGGAACTAGGGTGATTATGGTTTGTGATAAGGTCTTTATGGGATGCCCAAGGCATAATAGATGAGAACATTAAGAAGGCCACCCTAGTTAGTGCACCGCAGGACCGCGTGCTAACGTGGTACATAAAATACTCAACTAATCATCCAAACGAGGGAATAATAGCCATCCAGGAGGTGCTAAACAAAGATTTCGGCCATCCAAAATCAGAAACACAATTGGTTATTGGTTTCAAGGAGATCGCAGTGTTACCTGGTGAAACTCCGTGGGATCTGGACTAGAGGTTAAAAAGCAGTAATCGTGAAGCTAACGTGACCTTGAAAAATGCACAACACTGCACGTGGTTTGTAGCATCATTAACACCACATCTGAGGATGGCTCTATCACAACAAAAGATCTCAACCCAAGCGAAGGCACTGGAGACAACAATGAGATTGCATGAAACCCCAATACCAGATCCAGGGTTGGGAGTTAAGCAAATCCATGCTTAACTTCAAAACCGAAGCTTAGAAATGCAAAGTTTAAAGCAAGAAAGGGTGCCCTGACTAGAGGCACATGCGGAGGTAGGCTGCATTAAATGAAAGAGTCAAAGGCATGATAAGGACCACTACCCTGTCTTCGCAAACTATCTTGTGGGGGGAGGCTCGATGCCGCTAAAAGTAGAAGTACAAACATGGCCAAGTGCCGCACCTGCACTCTGGTGCGCAATTTGTCAAGTAAGTGGAAAACACACAATAGATAACTACAACCTATTACAAAAGTATACCCAGACCTCGATGCAGTTGTATTGTAACTTTTATCGATCAATAGGACATGATGAGTGACCGTGTTGAAGTTATTATCTAATGATGGAAAGAACCCCAACTTGTTGAATGTAGACTGAAGTGCAAGGAGGATTGCAAGGATGTGGCCGAGGAAGAGGGATGAGGCCTGGGCGAGGTTGCAGACAGCTGATTTGTTATAATTGTGGAGGGTCGAGACATTATGATCATGATTGCACTAACCTGACGAGGATCTTGTGCCCCTATTGTGAGCAGTTTGATCATAAGATGGTAGACTGTCCAACATTAATTACCCAAATGTGCAAGAAGGGGGTGTTACCAGCTACTCCAACCCAGAATGTCCAAATGATGTGATCAAAACCCCATAAAGAGGACCACAGTATAAATATGATACTGAGGAGCAATGAAACCATAAGAGGTAATCCGCGACAAGAGCATGCAGAAGGCGGAAAAAGGCATCATGCACCTACCAAGGGACCTAACTCTAAGCTGGAACAGGGGATGAAGACACCAAATGAAGCTCAAAAGAGCTTCATAGAAGCCTCCACTCCAGGTAGGAGGACCAAATGGAGCCAAGATTGGACCCCTCCATGTTTACTACCTTTCTTGAAACCTGCATGAAGTTGTTGTGCGTTAGTAAAGTCGTTAAAGGACTACAGGAGCTGATCACTAAGGGTGCCGGATGAGGTGAGCCACATGTAGTCTGGAAAATAGGAAGACATGCTGTGGGCACCAGACGGGAAATGAGATTGGCAGTGCAAATTAGTGAATATGAAATCGATAAAGTCATCCTAGACTTAGGCTCGGATGTGAACGTATTGCATAAACAAACATGGGAGTGCATGGGCAAGCCCGCATTGCAATGGCCCTCGATTCAGCTATGAACGGCCAACCAACAAAAGATCTTACCAATGGGCCGACTGCGAGGAGTGACCGTGGACATAGAAGGTGTAAGTACACAAACCGATTTCGAAGTCATAGAGATTGTTGGTGATAGTAATCCTTACCTTGCATTGCTCGGAATTGATTGGGCAATGAACATGAAAGGGGTCATTAATTTAAAGATATGGAAAATGACATTCGAAAATAAGTCACTGTGGGTAGTGGTTCCATTGGATCTAGTGGAAGGAGAGCGCTACACCGAATGTGTGCACGACGAGGAAAGTGATGATGAACTAGATTGCATCTAACAGATAACAGTGCAACATCAAGATCGGGTACATTCCACAGATGATGGAAGAATCTTGTGGGAGCGTGATACCACCCACATAGTGGATTCCGATGAGGAGACTGAGTGATGGAAGCACCAATTCCATGAAGTTACGACACTTAACTGTAACATGATGAATCGATCATTGCGACGTGTAACCACAGAGAAAAGACAATAGCCAATAGAAAATGGTGCAACGAATGAGGGTTAGCTCGTCAAGCTAGGCACTTTATGCGTAACACAAGAACAGGCTAGTGCATCAGAAGATGCGTCATGTGCACCTGGAAGGGGAGTGCAAAAGTTGAGATATAGGAGGTAGTTCTAGGTATGAATTGGAGGACGTGCACGGTAGCCAAGTGGGTATAAAGTAGTTTTTTATCAACAACGAAGGGTACGGGTGCACATTAGATGACCATCAATCCAACCGGATCTGCGCGGAACAAAGGCTCGCATGGCTAGGCAGGGAAGTCTCTCTACGACTGGACAAACTAGCACAGATATAGCTCACCCTGTCGGTGACAACATTTGCGAAAGGATTCAACAACTTTGGGCAGCCGTTTTGCATGGAAAAATGCAACTCGATAAGCTAGAAGAAATAGGGGCCAAACTCCGAGCACAAAGTGCAAATCTAGATGAAGCAATTGATAAGCTGCAACTAGAATTCACCGACTACGCAAAGGAATTAATGAAGGGAATGGACATGGCTGATTCTCCCACACTACTACAAGCAGTGACCCTGCTAGCATGGTTGCGATCCCACCCAAGAAGACAAGGATGCACAAACTGTAATCTGTTAGAAGAATCAAGGAAATGAAAAAGGTTCTCATAGCTCAGGCTAGGCGGGAAACGAAATACCCGCACAAGGGGTTCGCCCACCTAACTATTTGTAAGAGGCCTAGTCCCAGCACCCCATGAAATTCGAAGACAGCGCGAGACTATAAAACAGGTTGCTATGAAGCTGTGCGACATGGCCATAACATCCATACAAAAAATGCACCTACATCCCTGAGGATTCGTTGCCGCGAAGGAAATATGGAAAGTGACTGTTGCAGGTATTGTTCATGATATGATAGCCCATTTAAGGCACATTGGAGTGGGCAGCACGCATTTAAGGTAGAAGAGTAACTGCTAAAATCACATTTATGAGCTGCAGCAAGGGAAAACAACCGATTTTAAATTTTAAATCATATACAATCATAGCAAGGGTTGCACCACCATGCTTTACCGTTCCATAAGAAAGATGCCCTAGGTCCAACATAAGCACAATATGAGTGACAAACAACTAGAAGAAAGTTCGTGGTTTCAGGCATTTCCAAAATATTACTGGGAAGCAATTCTCAAGGCGAAAAACCCTACCATAGAGAGTCCACAGAAAGCCATGCCGCAAGCAGTCGAGCTCCCCAAATCACCTCGGACACCGAAGACTAGGAAGGACCCTCAAATTCCATAATCAATAAGGAGGTCACCATGACACTTGCACTTTAGCAAATTCACAATGGAGGAAAAGGGTAAAACTATCAAAATTGAAAGCGATGAGGAAGAAGAAGGTTCTCCCACATATGTTGAAGAAGTAAACCCTGAAGAGGATCCCATCGAGCTAGTGTGATGACCCAGGTATGTGTCTCTAAGCAAGGGGAAGGTGAAGGTACCTGCAAATCTGGATGAAGTCGACACTATACTCATTACCCCATCTCTTCCAAAAGCAGTCCCAGTAGAAATCTCGGTGGTTGGCCGTATTGCGACAATGAAATTCAAATACTGGGATCTAGCAGATACAGTAAAATTTCGCCACTTGGCGACTGATGCACTGATGGAGCAGAGTGTCGAAGGGACGGTGACAACACTATAGCCAAAGGAGTGGCTGCAAAAGGTGGAAAAAGTCGGGTTGCTCTGTCTCTTATCTATTCCTCACTTTCTCTGGCCCCCTATCACAATGTTGGTCATAAGCTAGTTGCTCTGTTTGGTCCATGAGAGAATATTATGGGTTGGCGAACCCATTCGCATCACCACGAATCTTGTTCATCAGGTTTCACACCTTCCCTGTGAAGGAAGAGACCGTTGGGAAATTGCTGATAGAAGTGGCGATGTCGTGATGATAAACAACCTGAAAAAAAACTATAAGCTTGAGAAGGGGCAGCGAGGATACATCATTGATAGCATTTCAGATAACACAGTCTGCATCGCCACCCAGTTGCTGGCAGGGAAAGTGATGTGGAAATGCCATGGCACTCAGGTTCAGGTGGTAGTCATTGAACTCGCAGAGGAATGCGCAACTGGTAAATGGTTCAATTGGTCACAGTTCCTTTGTGAATAATTTTTGACCAACTGCCAAGAAGTTCAGGAAGAGGACAAGACCTTCCATTACACGTGGCTTCTCCTGTCAATTATGTTGGTCACCACTGACTTACTTGAAGATAGCCAATTTCCTACCTTGGACCAAGATTGACCAGAAGCCGCCAGATACACTTCCCTTTAGGCAACAATGGATGCTAGATGAATCCAGAACATCAAAATCTTTTGGATACTGATGGACGCGAATGTGTACCAATGCATTAACGTGCAACCCCGCCTGTCCAATGAGATCTATGAAAGCATGAAGCATATTTCTGAGTTTAAAGCAGACATGCATTGTATCTACATCAGTTTGCGCAAGGACCCGGCCCACGCATGGACCTCACTCCCCTTTTTTGTCATTGATGATGTTGTCGATGCGGTGGTGGATACCTGGCCATTGGCGTGGTGCGAACCAAAGGTATAAAGCGGAATGAGGCCGCTATCTGGAAAAAAAAGGAGGAAGCTAAGTGCACCGCACAAAAGAAGAGAAATGAACATCGTACCGCATAGGTTCAGGCAGCGCGAGAGGCGGCATAAATGACAACAAGAACAACACCACCAGGAGGTGTTGGGTTGACAATGAACAAAATCAGTCATATGGCACCCACTAAGATGGTCGCAAAAGAACCACCATCAACTGCTACAAGTGCCCCTTTGAAGCGGTTAGTGCAACCAAAATGGTTGAAGCCACGAAAGAAGGCAAAAGCATCTAAAGCAGACAATGAAGTGACCACCTTAACTGAGGGTGACTTAAATGACATAGAAAACACCATTCGGGATGCCACTCAAGATGCCGTCGACGAGGCCATGTCGGACCAGTAGATTGTGTTGGGGGAACTCCGTACGGAGCTATAGGAACTTGGGATAAGGATCGCGCCAATGGGCACCAGCGCTACTCAGGGGGTTCCCGAGAGGACAACCACTAAACTGTTGCTGAAGGCTCAAATACCTCATTCCATCACAATTCTAGCAGGAGCAATGATCACTGCAAATGCGGAGGACAAAGTTGTGTTAGGATAGCTTACAGGGCTAGGATTAAATGTGACTGCCCTATCATGAGAAAGGTTGCAACAACTCTAGGACAACGCCACCATGGAGCTCCATACCAGAGAAGAATGCACCGAACAAGTACTCCAAGAACAAAATATCAATATAGAACAACTGTGCATCCAACGGGACGAAGCAGTGACATAGAAGCAACAAGTGGCGCAGGTAGTAACGGAAACTTGCTCAAGTGCCCCTAACCTAGAGATTGGGGTTGAGTTGCCTATTAAGACATGAATACGCACTTATTTCATCGGGTTCTGCCAAGCCAAGGAGGAGGTCGTGTGGATTCAGCTTGAGCTTAGTTTGTAGATCGAGGAATTAAAACTACAGGTTCCACCGTCGACGGCCCCAGAGATCACTACACAACACAGAAACATCATTACCTTTGGGCGCGAGATGCTCACGTGTTCAATGAAGGAATGTACTGACCTATTAACCTAGTTGATTGTTACGGTCGCCGCCCTCGAGGAGGATACCACACTTCAACGATTGGAAAACGAGGCCAGTGAGCTCCAACAAGCCCATGACATGATCAAAGGAACTATGTAGACCGTGGTCATTATGGAGAGCTTGGCTAAGATGAGGGAGGCCCAGGACCTAAAAATCCAAGCCGATGCCGCCTGACAGAGGGAAGCGGTAGTTAAGGCCCATCTCCAACCATGGTTGAATGAGGCATTTGTGGTCTTGACCACCATAGAGCGCAAAGTAGCACACATGGCGGTAGAATATGCCACCCTGGACCTAGCAGAGACATAGACTGATGTGTCTGCGACACGTGTAGAATGGATATAGCGAATGATGGAAGAGTTTGCTTCCAGTACAAGCGAAGCATATAGGTTACTAAATAATCTCTGTGAGAAGATCGTTGCACTAGCTGAGTGACTTGGGATGAGTCACAATAATTGTGTTGGGGGAGTGTTGGGTAGCAGAAGCCCCGCGTACCGGTCATGGGACACAAAGCTAGAAATTTTGGGTAAAGATAGGGTAAAGACTCCGTGGGATGCATAAAGCATGATTTGTAATAGGTTGAGTCAAAGGGTAGTCCACCCAAAAATCATATAAAGAAATGTAATTTGAGTTGGCCCATCCATGGATCGCGGTCAAGGGAAATGTATAAATAGAGTGAGGCTCTCTGGATAGAGTAGCTAAGTTTTTGTTGTATGACTTGGGATCTAAAATGTAATGTGTTTTTGAGGAGAAGAATTTGAAAACGTCTGTAAGTTTGAGTCAAAGGTTTGGGTAGTGGGTAGAAGCTCTGTAGCTGTGTGCACAGAGGCTTGGAAGAGTCCGTAGCTCTGTGCGCGGACCCCTGCAGCTAAGTGTGCAGGGTGGATCTGGATGTATTGGTGAAGAAAGTTGAATAAAGATAAGTGGTTTCTGTAATTATGTGTTAAATCTGAATTATCGCAGATCTGGATTTTTATGATTCATATAACTATTTGATCTATGCGCATATGCTTATGTTATGAATGTATGTGAATCTGAGTTTATTCTAAGTTTGCGAACTAGGTAAATATGTTAAATGTTTGCTTAAAAACCCTATGAAGTAGATCTCATTTATATAAGTAATTAATATTACAAATTAACTCGGATTTGGATCTACACGGAAGTAGAGCATCGCAAGGTTTCAGAACATCACAAGAACCTTCCAGACCACATTTAGACATCCCAAGGGTGCATAAACTTAATTCCAGCACCCTCCCCTGCTACCTCGGGTGAGACCTCAGTCCGCACTTTGCGGGCCGTTGCCGAAAGGGTGGTAGCTCTGGGATTTGTTTGGCTAAATAATTATTTTGAACCTGGGTCAGGCCCATAGATGCCAACACTTGGTTAGATGTAGGAGGAGGGTGTTACACAAATGTACTAAATTAAGTTTAAAGACTCCTATAAAGTACATCTACTTTAATTTAGTTTGAAAATTCATACTTTAAGACCACCTTATGCTAATTAAATTTCCTAACTCAGACCACCTTATATAATTACTCTAATTAGAGTGATTTTCTTGAATTTTGATATGCCTAGAGTTTTCACTAGAGTCATGTTTTTTTTCATGCTTTTTATTCATGGAGAAAGTAACCCACTCCTCTAGGAAAATTTAAAACATAGCTTTTGACTCACGTGTGGTCCAAGAATTCATTTTTTATATATTTATTTGTCATTTGGTACAATAGTGCATATGAATGTTTCATATTAACAAAACAAATGGAAAATATTAATTTTTATAATATAGTTCTTTTTTTCAATTTTTATTTTAATATTAAATATACATAATATAATAAATAATAAAATAGATAAAATTATGTGAATACCTTATGTAATAATATGATGATAAATTAACTATTTTTATTTTTTTTTTAATCTTTTATTAGCTGTAATATCAATGTGCATGTAATGGATAGTGTTTAAGATATGGTTTTTGTTAGATTTGGGTCGTTTTTCTACAAAACCTTTATGGCTAGTTGTCGTTGGCTGGTTCGCTTTGCTAGCATCATCTGGCAACAACAATGCTTCCTGATCTAGTGCAACAAGGTGTCTTCCACATGAGTGGCCCCTTGCTCAAGCGAGAGGGGCCTCCCTCCTTCAAGGATGTTGTTAATTGCAGTGCGTTAGTCAAACAGAACAAGCCATCAACATGAGTAGTTGCTTCAACTTTGATGGTCGTCAAACCCGAGTCATGGGGGCATATTGGCAGGCTAGAGGGGGGAAATCATTGCCTTCCAAAAGAAGAAACAAGCTCTAAGTTCATGATCCCCAACAACCGTCTGGAGAAATTGCAGCAATACATGAAGGATCATGCCATGATTTGTAAGTTTTTGGGCATTTAGCCCCGAAAACATGATATCTTGCAGTGGATCTAGAACAAATTGGCTCTCCGGGGGAAAATTTAACTTCGTCTAAGAGCCAAAGGGTTCTTAATAGTGATCTTTAAAGACATGGAGGATAAAAAACACATATTTAAGAATGGGTCATATTTCATGAATAGCCTATGTCTGTTTCTGCGTCATTAGGAGGAATGCCATAATCCTTACAAGGAATAATTTCAGGTGACACTAGTTTGGGTTGGGCTAGTACTCTCTCTCGGATGATTTTTGGGAACTAGACATCTTGGAAGGGATTGTCAATGTTATTGGACAATTTGTGAAAGTATTAGAAATAACAAAGAGGCGAAGGCATGCAACACATGCTCACATATGTGTGCACATGACATCTCTCAACCACTCCCAAAATATATAGATCTGGTCTACCATGAATCCATATGGACCCAACCCCTTGATTACAAGCAAGTTCTGTTTAAATGTCAACAATGGCTTGAATATGGCCATTTGTTTCAAGATTTCCTAATCACCATTGTCGAAGAAGTTTACCCCACTACCCCGCAAAGAGATGAGGAAGGGTTCCAAAAAGTCAGTAGAAGGAGGAATTGATGGGTTCGAGCTCAAACGAGAGCCCAAAACGTTACCCCCCCCCCTCCCATCGACGCCTCCATAGCCACGATTTACAATTGTGCCTCAACCCACATAGAAAACCTCGACCCTTGGAGATGCAAACCCTTTCGCAATATTGGAAACTAATGAGCAAGAGGAGGAATTCCCAATCGAAGTCCCAAGTCAACCCGAACAGTTGCTCCAAGCCATGGAGGTGAAAAATATCACCCCCCACCAAGGGGATAAACTGGCATCCAAGAGGAAAATGTCAAAAACGACATAGAATGATTACAGACTTAAGGAAATCCTGAATCAAACCAACAAAGTTCTAGAGACAGAGGAGAAACATAATAGGCTTGAACTAGAAAAGTGAAAAATGTTGGACATCTTGAGAATATGGATAAAAGTGGATATCAAGGATATTCCTACAAGCTAGTTGAATCACTTTGGTCATATTTTTAATCAATGGAGTACTAGATATGGGAACCAAGAAGCTGATCCAAAATCGTGAGGAAAAGAAGGTAGCCTTTTAGCCATTACTCTCTTATACCCGGGTGCTCTAGAGAAAGGAAAGAAATGAAGGAAGATGACAAAGGAAGTAATTAGAGAAGTGGGTGAACTTCTGTTGAAATCAAGTCAAATGGGACAATTGACAGATTATTTTCCCAGATCCATCCCTCCTTCTAAATGAAGATAATATCCTAGAACATTCAGGGCTTAAACAGTAAAGGTAAGATTCTCTCTCTCAAATAAAATATAACTAAGTATAATATGGATATTGTGTTAGTATAATAAACCAAGATGTGACGGGAAAAATAATGGAGGCAAGCCATAATTGCTCGAATCATAGAGATGTAATGATGATAAATGCCATATGTTCGATGGGTGGAATCATAATCCTATGGAATTCAAGTAAAGGCATCTTCAAAGACTGGATTGACTCTTGTTTCTCCATTTCAGGCACTTTTCGGGTTATGGGATTAGAAGCTTGGTTCAGTCTAACAATGATCTATTGTAGCAACCTCCTCCCACATCCACTCAAGTAACCATGCCAACTGGGGTAAACATGAGATGAGAGGCTACATTGATTAGATGTGACCTCCTAGGTGACCTTAAGGAAGTGGAATTGATGGAACATCACATGTAGTCATCCGACATCATCAACAAAACCCTCAGGAGACAAGTCAGCCACTTAGAGAGTATGTCCCTAGGTCCCACTATTGTTCTGGACCTCTGAGGCCATAGTCGCTCTCATGCTATGGGAAAGGGAGCGACCATAAACCCAAAGTTTCTCTCATAGGCCTGGATGCTAGCGACTGTGGACCAATCTTTCCAATTCTGTGCTACCGACCTCAGGATTTAAGTCACTTTTTCAGACCCAGAGCACAGGCCACTTCCCATAATGGAAGGATAGCTTGAAATCAAGAAAAGTACAAGGAAACAATGATGCAATAAAAATAATCTCAACAAGACCTTAATTAGACCCCTACTAGCCATGATAGGCATTTCATCAAACATATCATCAACATATAACTTATAGGTGTAAACAACAGAATTAAGTGTAGAGATCTCATACTTATCTGAGAATCGTTATAAACCATTGTTCCCTCATGCCATTTGCTGCATTATCATCTATTAGTTCATAGACACATTATCCATTCATGTACAAGTAAAATGATGCTGAGAGACATACATAGTTGTTGTCAGAAAATATGCATATAACTTGCATAATAGGAAAAAAATTACCATAAACATGCCAGCCATCGAAATCCATATATACATTAATAAATTTACACATGAAAATCAAGGGAATGATTTTCTCATTAATGAATTCAATAAACCAACTGAGATGGGACTACAACATTCCACTCGACCATGGAATGGCTGAGCCAAATCTCTTTTAATCCATTCACCCCCTGTGCCATATTCCAAGCATGAATGTGGGACTCAAACCAAAATAAATAACCAAGGCGTACTGAGGCTAAACCACCTAACCCTCATCAATGGAAACCAACATTTACCGTAATCCATCTCGGATCACTAAGCCAACATAATGAATGCATCATAATAGGCTTTACCATGATCTCCACCTAATCACTATGCCAAACAAGCATGGATGCCACCAGATTTCTCCATTCTACGCATGAGGAATTTTCCTATCTCCTAGTCTCTCAGGCTTTACTGCAATCCAAAGCCGAATTGCTAGGACCTAAACCCAAGACCCACTCTGTAGGCTTTATTGCATATCCCAAACCCATGATTACTAGGCCCAACAAAGAGAAAACCACCTCTAGGCTTTACCATATATCCTGTCATTCACCACCAAGGATTCCTAGGCCATCCGAGGCTACACAAAATCTAGCTTTACCGCAACCCACAGTTCAGCTCAGGGGTCACTAGGCCAATGGCTTTACTGTGATCCAAAGGCCAATTCAAGAATGACTAGGTCATGTTCTCTATCATTTTGAAGATCCACTTCACTCAACTTTGAATCCATCTAGCAATCTAGCTCAACCAAAACATGAGAACCCCATCACACCATGGCTATCCGGAAATGGTAAGGCTAGGCTTAAAAACACTATTACACCTAGAAATACCTATGCCATGATAAAAAAGAACCACATGCAATACCATGCATTCTAAATCTAGAAAGGAAAATACACATGCAAGTTGATACCCACAATGAAGCCTATTGTAGTTGCTTGATCATGCCTTTCCCTACTTAACCCTTGCTTCCTCTTACCTTCTTTGTCTTTCTTGATCCCATGCATAACCATAGCAAGAACATGAGCCAAGAGCATACACTAACTAAGAACTTAACACTCAAAAGAAGTAACGTTCCAACTGATCCTTAGAAGCCTTTTTATGAATGAGGCCTCTATTTTATTCATTTTCCATTATCTTCTTTCATTTTCCTTCTTACATGCAACCTGTGACTTTTCACCTTCATTTTCTCCTAATTTCCATTATTTTCATAAATAAATGTGCCAAAACACATTTTTTCCTCTTTAATGTCTTAGGCATAGCCTTCGCCAATTTACTTAGCTATGAACAAGCAAAAGAACACCCCCACTAGGATGTCCTTCCCAACATTCAACTTTGAATATGTGCCCCATTCATCCATGGTTATTGTTTTTAACTTTTATTACATGGAATTTTCGTTGTGGCTATTACATATATGGACCTCTTGTCCCAGGACAAAGAAAGGTGAAATCCGAAGACTTGACCCAAACCTCCATGCTTTCAATGAGTTGATCGAAGATCTTCACTTCGCAGATGTAAACACAAAAAAGAGACTCCAAACATGGAACAAATGGCGCGGAGGACAACATCAGGTGGCCTACCAGTTGGATCACTTCCTTTTGTCAGAAAATATTATTTTGAAAGACCAGGCTACTGAAGCTTCCATTCTTCCTTCTATGGGGTCGGATTGTTGGCACAAATGTCTTAATCTGACTTCATATACCCCTCCAAAAAATAAGCCTTTCCTCATTGAAGGCTTTTTGTTGTGGCATCCAGGTTTTGTAGGAAAGCTTCAAGAATGGGGGAAGACTTTAGATGTGCCCACAGGCTTGTTCATGTAGATATTTTAGAGGAAATTTAAAGGCCCTAAAGAAAAAAAAATTGAAGTCTGGAATCATGAGGAGTTTGGAGACGTATTTGCAGACAAACGCAAACTTGAGGACCAAATGGAGACACTTCAGATCCATATAGTTTGTGAAGGATGCTCTGAGGAACTGGTCGCTAAAGGAGGATTCTCGGTCTTGGAGCTAGAGGAACAAAGAATCGAGGAAGAAGCTTTGTGGAGGTATAAATCACATATTCATTGGCTTAGGGAGTGTAAGCGGAATTCAAATTTTTTTCATCGATCTATGATAGGCCATCGTCAACACAACCGAATCACCTTGCTAATATTGGCCGGGGGTACACGCCTGAAGCACCATGAAGATATGAATGGGAGTTGACCTCTTTCTACTCCTTGCCACAGGATGAATAAGGGCACGACAGGTTCGAAGACATTGCAAATGTAACACGACATACTCCCGCTCTGGTAATGCTAGATCAAAATGTGGCCTTACTAAGCCCAATCTCTTTTTAGGAAGTGGAAGTGGTGGTCAAGGATATACCCTCCAACAAAGCACCCGGGCCCATTCACCTAAGAAATTTTCAAGGCTTACTGGCCAATTTTAGGGCCAGAAATTGTGGCGATGGTGGAGGAATCCTGTCGGCTCAAACGGGTCTGGTTAGGTCCCAGTGATACTTTCCTAACATTAATTTCTAAATCCAAAGAGGCTAACTCTCGTGGGAGTTATAGATCCATATCCCTATGCAACATTACTTACAAGATTCTCTCTTCCATTCTGATTTGTGGACTGAAGCCCATCCTCACCACATAATTAGCCAGGAGCAGTCGGGTTTTCTCTTATGAAACGTTCTTTCTCAAATGGATTCCCCATAAATCAACTATTATGTCTGTTTGATTTCAGAATTCCCCCGCCCCCCCCTCCATTTTCCACAATATACTCTCCCAAAGGTGCTGGAACCAAGCTCTCTCAATTCTTCAAGGTCAACATTTTTTATTTTCTGCTAAAATGTATGCAAGGATGAAGGAATCCTCAGTACCAGACTCGAAACGAATTTTAGAAAAAACACTCCCAAACATACATTAAAAGTAATTGGATTTTAGGGTACTAAAAAATAAATCTCTAGACTTGCAACTTCTCTAAATGATCTTCGCTAATAACTCTTTGGAGCCAACTATCATCCACTTCTTCAGTATTAGGTCCCTAGCCATTTGTTAAGAAAGAATAAATATGCACACTATTTTCACTAGTGGAAGAAAACAATTTGTTGAAATCAACAGTGACAGTAACTTTTATACCTCAGAGTTCAAATCAATAGTAGAAATAACTTCCTCATCTATCCCTTTTGGCAGTGTTTCTAGTATACTATTTCCCTGAACCTTTCCATCCCCAGTAGCCTGGTTTTATTCATGAATTTGAGAGCGCTATAGCAAGAAAATAGGTTGTTGAAGAGATGCAAAAGTGACTTCCTCGACAAAAATCTCTCTCTCTCCTTTCACACTCTCATCTAGAGGATGGGATACAGTTTAAGTTAAAACAATTGTATTGTTCTCCAAATATGAGTAATGCATAAGGTAAAAAAACACTAACACATTTAAAGATATAGTAAAAACTATAATTTGTACAAGACAATTTCTCCTTACCTTCCACTTTGTGATCTGATAAAGCCAATGTTAGTGAAGGCAGTGTTGTAATAAGGCCAATGTTAGTGAAGGCAGTGTTGTAATAAGGTCATCTTTTGTAGTGTCCAAATCCTCATAGGCTCCTCTCCTATTACAGGAAGGTTAGTTAAAACAAAATTGTTGATGGCTGGTGACAAACCGGTAGTGGCAAGGGATTCTATTTAGGAAGAAGCTCTCACACCTTGTCAGTTGCCACGTAAGTATATTTTAAGTATTCACTGAATGAATCAGATCCACATGTATTGTGTTGTGATGTTATAGTTGTAGAGTCAACAACTCCAGCTTTGAGATCAAAAAAAGGATTGGTATTGGATCGAATATTGGAATGCACACCATCGTCATCAATTATTCTCTTCCCCTGAAGTTGCATACTATGTTTCTGAGGTATGTTTTCGGCTGAGTTGACAACTACGAAACAAAAGCCAAATTCATTGATTTTATCAGAGGATATATCATTTAATAGATCATCCACAAGAAGAAAGGACATATGCCCATTACCATCAGAACATGGATTCTCCCCCAATGACTGTGAAGGATGCTGTTTATCCACATGGGTCAAAGTGCTTGGGTTTTCATTATGAGAAATGATGCCATGGCTAGAACCAAGGCTACCCAATTCATTTTTACTAGTCAAAGGTGTATCCTCATTTTGTTCCTGATGAGCCACGTCATGCTCTTGCAGAGGATATGAGACTCTTACTTCTTGAACACTAAATCTAGAACTTGGCATTGCACTTCGTTCTTTCTTCCAGTTAGTTTATTTTCTTGGGATACATCGGTGTTGAAAATGTAATTTCAACTGCGCATCGGTTGACCCGTGCAGCAACAAGGAATCATCGTCGACGAGAGATTGTTGATATCACATCGGCGTATTGCTATCGGCGTTTCAAGTGGAGCATGACCTTTTTATAAATGAGCAATCGTCGATGGGCCGGACCCGACGATGGTATTAATTTTTTTTAATAGATTATCGGGTCCACAGTATTATCGCATCGGGGGAATCACAGTGGAGGACTTACAAAGAGTCATTTTTGTTTGCGATGAGCGATCGCCGATATCGCTATCGGTGAATCCAAATGGCCAGGCCTTACTATGAGTTATGTTGCGACCCGACAACATTATAAATAGTTACTCATAAACTTCCAAGTACACTCTGCAGGGCATGGAGATTGCGTGGAGTAAAACAAAGTTTTAGTTGACAGCCAATTCTTCATTAAGGAATTTAATGAATTCCTCTTGGACGTAGATAGTTGGTAGAAGCCTTTAAGTTTTTTTTTTGTTTACGGCACGTAAAAAAATAATAATGTTTGCTTTGGTAGTCGTTTTTTTTCATACATATGAAACATATATGATATGTTTTTTTTTGTTAAAAAAAAGTGTAATGTGAAATGAACGCACTGCAGTGTGAGTAGAGAGAACAGGGGGAGCAGCGAAAAGTTTTTTTTTGCAGTATAAGTAAAAATATGTTTTTACAGCAGTAAAAGAAAAAAAAAATGAGATTTTTACACACAACAGTGTTAAATCTCAGGTGAACTTTTTTGGTGAATCCCTCTGAGTGAAAGAGGATGAATCTTGTATCAAGAATTTTATTTTAATGAATACAAAGTCTTTTATGAGTGTGTAATACTCTGTTCTTAGAAATATTTTTTAAAGCTTCCCTGTGTTAAGATCCTAGAGTGAAAAACAGAGCATTGTCTCTGTGTGTAGTTTATGTTCTGTTTTTGGGATTTTACCAGAAAAATCCCTAACGGAGTTGAATATGTAATATGCACAGCAATGCAAACAAAAAAAAGGGCAACAAGCAGACCGTGAAATGAAATGGGAGACGCAGCAGCGCCCATGTATGAAATGTAACGCACAGTAGTGCGGAAAAAGAAGAAACAGAGCAGAGTTTTTTTGACATGTGAAAAATGCAGCAGCGCACATGTAAGGGGAGCTCGCAGTGCCAATGTGATAGTTGCTCGCTGAAGGACAAAAAGACACAGCAACGCCAAGGAGAAACTTTCATGCGCAACAGTGCGATTGTAGTGTTTTGTTGTTCGCGGTATATGATATATAATACACACAACAGTGTGAAGGTAAGGTTTGCTCGTTGAGCAAAACAAATGTGGCACGCAGTAGCGTGTATGTAATTTTTATTTGTTGTTGAATGTGAAAGAAATGCGCAGAGCGCGAGGGTAATATTTTGTTGAGAGATTTAAATGATATATGCTGCAGCGAATGTAAGAGGAGTAAAAATTTTACATAGCAGTGTGTTAAAAAGTTTGTATGCAGAGACAGAGTGGTTTTGCAATGCAGAAGCGTGAATGTGTTTTTATAGTTCGTTGGTGAGAAAACAAAAGGGGAATGTGCAGCAGCACAAATCAGCGTAAATGAATGTAATTTTCTGTTGATTTAAGATTAAAAATTTTACACACAGTAGTGTAAATTTTTTAGGTAGAGACGGAGAAATATTTCAGGAGAAGACAGAGTAATTTTTTTTGTGGAACTGAAGCGTTCCTGGTGTAATCCCTATGGAAGAGGAAGGTCTTTTCTATAACAATGGTCTTTTCTGTGTTGTTGAAATATATATATATTATATATATATATATATATATATATATATATATATATATATATATATATATATTATATTTTAAATGAATACAAAAGTCTTTTGTGAGTGTGTAATACTCTGTTCTTAGAAATATTTTTTAAAAGCTTCCCTGTGTTAAGATCCTGGAGTGAAAAACAGAGCATTGCCTCTGTGTGTAGTTTATGTCTGTTTTTGGGATTTTACCAGAAAAATCCCCAACAGTGGTATCAGAGCAGGTTCAGGCTCTTTGAAAGTGTCAAAGAAGCTGAAGGAAGGAGTTTTTTGGCTGCATTAAATCTTCTCTAGCAAAGTAAAGTCTCAGATAAAAAGATCCAGGTATTCCTCAAAGTTTTTTTTATGTAACTGCTGAAGAAACAGTCAGTATTTTAAATACACAGTCAAGGATTTAGAAGCATAGTTAAAGAGTGCTAGAATGGCCAGCACCAGCACCAACATGGGTATGTTTAATCCTCAATTCCCATAGTTCAATGGAAAAAACTATGACTATTGGGCAATAACCATGAGAGCCCTGTTTGCCTGTTAAGATTTATGGGAATTAGTTCAAGATGGTTTTGAAGAACCAACAGATGAAAATGAGTTTAATAGATTAACTCAGGTAGAGAAAGATCTACTAAAGAGAAATAGGAAGAAGGATTCAAAAGCCCTTGTATTTTTGTATCAAGCAGTGGACCAGAGTGTGTTTCCAAGGATAGCAGCAGTTAAGACATCCAAAGAAGAATGGCAAACTCTCAAGACAGCCTATCAAGGCATGGAGAAAGTGAAGACAACAAAACTACAGTTGCTGAGGAGAGATTTTGAAAACCTGTGCATGAAGGAGTCAGACAATATTGACTCATTCTTCACACATGTGATTGGTTTGGTCACACAAATGAGGACTCATGGAGAAGTTCTTGAAGAAAGGAGGATTGTGAAGAAACTATTGAGGGTCCTACCCTCAAAATTTGATGTGATTGTCACCACCATAGAAGAGACAAAGGATCTCTCAAACGTCTCAGTTGATGAACTTCATGCATCACTGATAACACATGAGCAGAGATTGAGTAGAAATGAAACTCATCTCTAGAGCAAGCCTTCAAGACCCAGATGTCCTTTGGAAGAGGAAGAGGTCAAGGCAGAGGAAACAAAAGAGGAAGAGGCAGAAGCCAAAACAGAGGTGGAAGGAACAGTCCAGCAAATATTCAAGGAAGAGGCAGCAATTCAGATCAGAACCAAGGCCAAGACAGCAGCCAACAAAGAGGAAAACATCATGCTCAAGGACAAAGGTATGAAAAATCCAATGTCCAATGTTATTATTGTAAAAAATATGGGCATTATGCCAATGAGTGTAGGAAGAAGCAGCATGATATGAGTAATAGTTCTAGTGCAAATATCACTAGAGAAAATACAAGCCAAAATAATGTTTTATTAGCCTGTAACATGGCTGAAATGAACAATGAAGAAATATGGTTTCTAGACTCAGGTTGCAGCAACCATATGACAGGAAACATAGCCCTCTTTTCTGCTTTAGATTGAAATGTGAAATCAGAAGTCACACTTGGGACTGATAGCAAAATTTCTGTTATGGGTAAAGGAGAAGTTAAGATATTTACAAAGAAGGGTGAAAAGAAAACCATAGCAGATGTCTACTATGTCCCTGGAATGAGGTGTAACCTCTTGAGTATTGGACAACTTGTCCATAAGGGGTACAATGTTTTCTTTAAGAATGATATATGCACAATCATGGATATAACACCCAGCAAAAGATGTATTGCTGAAGTAAAAATGATGAGGAATAGGATGTTCCCTCTCAGAATAAGGGCATATTTGAAGAACAAAGAAGTGATTGCAGCTGTTACCCAAGAGGCTTTCTAAAGTGTGCCAAAGGATGAAAATTGGTTGTGGCACTTGAGATTTGGACATCTCAACTTTGGAGGTCTTAATTTGTTGAGCAGAAAAGGAATGGTAAGAGGTTTACCATTGATAGAGAAACCCGACAGCCTTTGTGAAGGTTGCATATTGGGGAAACAGCACAGAGAAAGTTTTCCATCAGGGAAAAGCATAAGGGCAAAGGCACCCTTAGAGATTGTCCACTCAGATGTCTGTGGATCGATGCAAACTCCATCACTAGCAGGAAGCCAATATTTTCTAACTTCCATTGATGATTTTACTAGAAAAACTTGCGTATATTTCCTTAAAAACAAAAGTGAAGTGTTTGAAAAATTCCGAAATTCTAAAGCACTTGTGGAAAGCCAAAGTGGGCTGCATATTAAAGTTCTAAGAACTGACAGAGGAGGTGAGTATATCTCCAAAGAATTCCTACGGTTTTGTAGAGAAAATGGAATTCACAAGCAATTTATAGCTAGGTACACCCCACAACAAAATGGAGTTGCTGAAAGGAAGAATAGGACCATCATGGATATGGCGAAGAGCATGTTGAAGGAAAAGCATTTTCCAAATGATTATTGGGCTGAAGCTGTAAACTGTGCAGCATATATTTTGAATAGGTGTCCTACAAAAGCAGTAATGAATAAAGTGCCGGAAGAAGCATGGAGTGGGAGAAAGCAAGGAGTCACCCACATGAAAGTTTTTGGATGTGTGGCCTATGCACACATTCTAGATCAGCTAAGGAGGATGTTGGACAGCAAAGGGGAGAAATGTCTTGTCATTGGATACAGTGAGGAATCCAAAGCTTACAGGTTGTATATCCCATCTACCAAGAAGTTTTTAGTGAGCAGAGATGTTCAATTTATTGAGGAGGAAGCTTGGGATGGAAGCATAGAGAAAACAATGAATGTTAAAAACTGTTTGTCTCATGATGAAGATGATGATGAGATGGCTGAAACACATCCCCAAACAGCAGTGCCAACACAAGGACAACAGGGAACACCCTTGAGGAGAAATGAAAGTGCTTCTCCAAGCACACCACAAAGTGGAAGTTCAAGTGCATCTGCAAGAACTTGCACACCAAGTGAAAGAGGTAAGAAGTTCAGAAACTTGAGTGACATGTATGATGAAGGAATGAATTCCTTATTTGCCTTGTATTGTCATGTTGATGATCCTATTCATTTAGAAGATGCAATTAAGGATAAGAAATCAATAGAAGCTATGGATGAGGAAATGAATGCCATAGAGAGAAACAAAACATGAGAGTTGGTTGAGTTACCAAAATGTAAAGAAGTCATTGGAGTTAAATGGGTTTATAAAACCAAGTGCAATGTTGAAGGCAAGATAGAAAGGCACAAGGCAAGACTCGTTGTCAAGGGATACAAGCAGCAGTATGGGAGAGATTATGAGGAAACTTTCGCACCAGTTGCAAGTATAGAAACCGTGAGAGCAGTGCTGTCCATAGCAGCACAAAACAAGTGGAAAGTTTACCAGATGGATGTGAAGTCAGCATTCCTAAATGGAGTATTAAAGGAAGAAGTCTATATCGAACAGCCTCTAGGCTATGAGAAGAAAGGCCAAGAACACAAAGTATGCAGATTGAAGAAAGCTCTTTATGGGCTGAAGCAAGCGCCAAGAGCATGGTACAGTAGGATAGATTCATATCTACTGGAAAATGGATTTGACAAGTGTGAGGGAGAACCCACCGTCTACATCAAAGAAAAGGATGGTAAGATTTTAATTATTGTGTTATATGTTGATGATGTGATTTTTACAGGGAATGATGACTACCTCATCAAAAATTTCAAATCAGTCATGAAAGAGGAATTTGAAATGACTGACATGGGTTTGCTGAGATACTTCTTAGGAATAGAAGTAGATCAAAATGAAATTGGAATTTTTATCTCTCAAGCGAGATATGTAAATGAAGTGTTGGGCAGATTTAATATGCAAGAGTGCAAGGCAGCGATCACTCCCATGGTAATGGGATTAAAACTCAGCAAAGAGGACAACAGCAAGGATTTTGATCCTAGCTTATATAAGAGCATAGGTGGCAGCCTCATGTATTTAACAGCAACTAGGCCAGATATAATGTTTGTTGTTAGTTTAATTTCCAGATTCATGGAGAGGCCAAAAGAAGCACATTGGCAAGTAGCAAAAAGAATTCTGAGGTATGTTAAAGGTACTAAAAGTTTTGGCGTCTTATATAATGTCTCGGAATATTCAGATTTAGTTGGCTACACCGATAGTGATTGGGCTGGCAGTATAGATGACCCGAAAAATACTTCCGATTATGTTTTTCACATGGGTTCAGAAGCCATTTCATGGGCTTCTAAGAAGCAGTCCATTGTAGCATTGTCTACAGCAGAGGCTGAATATGTGGCAGCTACAGCAGCAGCATGCCAAGCAGTGTGGATGAGAAGAATGTTTAGGAGCTTAGGCCGAGAGCAAGCAAAAGCAATAGTGATTTTTTGTGACAATAGCTCAACTATTGTATTATGAAATAATTCAGTGTTTCATAAGAGAACGAAACACATCGACACAAGGTTTCATTATATCAGAGAATTGGTGAGCAATGGAGAAATTTCCTTAGAACATTGCAGGACTCAGGAACAGGTAGCAGACATTTTGACAAAGCCATTGGATCAGAAAAGATTTGAATTTTTGAGGAAATGTTTGGGTATGATTGAATTCCCAGCAGTTGAAATTAAAGGGGAGTGTTGAAAGTGTAATTTCAACTTCGCATCGGGTGGACAGCACAACAGCATGAAAATTCAGCGAAGAGCGATCGCCGATATCGCATCGGCGAAGTGGCAGGGAGGATTGACAAGGAGGCGTTCATATGTTGTGATGAGCGATCGCCGATATCGTTATCGGCGTATTGCTATCAGTGGAAACCAAATGGGCAGCCTTTACCATGAGATAAGTTGCGACCCGATATCCCGGACCCGATGGGTATTCAACATTTTGTTTAAAGTTATTTCAGTTCCGCCAGTGGTTCGTTTTATGTTTTTATGCATTTTAGGCATATGTTAAAATATGTTGTATCGGAGGTATCAGCAGAGTTTGTGATCGGGATTTCGCAATCGGGGAAACCATGGGTGCACACTTTTGCATATATGTGTACCATGCGATGAAGCTTGGACCCGATGGGTTTCCAAAACCATATTGTATAATGGTTGAAGTAAAAGCCTGCAAATGAATTCAACGTGAAATAAAAGTTACATTACCGTAAGTTTTGTCAGTAAAACCGTAAATGCAAATTTACTGAGGGTTGGTAAGTTTAGGTGAAATTTTTAATTTTATCATTTTTTATTTCAGCGGGAGTATGGGCACACGTAAAGCCAGTGAAACCATTTAATTTTTATTGTTTTTCTTTTACGGCAACATGGCAATTGAAAACAGATGTAAGTTTTTTGTTGTCATATATATATATGTAACTTTTGTTTAGTTCACTGAGTAATCAAAGGAAGGCACGTGAAAACAGATGTAAGTTTTTTGTTGTCATATATATATGTAACTTTTGTTTAGTTCACTGAGTAATCAAAGGAAGGCACAACACTGCGTATGTAGTGTTCTGTATATGAAAAAGGATCCACGCAACAGCGTGAGAAATATATATGTAATTTTCACACTGCAGTGAATTGTAATTGGTGAATCCCTCTGTGAGAGAGGAAGATTAATCTGTAACAGCGATCCTCTTATGAATAGAAATCCTTGGTGTATAAAAATCCTCTTATGAATAGAAATCCTTGGTGTATAAAAACTCTGCATACTGCTCAAATTTTTTTTGTTTTCCGCTGTGTTAAAATTCCTCTGGAGAAATAGGGCATTGTCTCTGTGTGTAAGTTTTGTTTTGTTTTTGGGATTTTACCAGAAAAATCCCCAACAAAAGATAGTGTCACCACTTAGCCATTTTTGTTGTTAGGTGGATAATAACATTTATACAAGTAAGTATTGGAGACTTTCGTGTTGTTATATATACTCATTGAGAAATTCTTTCCAAAGAGATATCACCACTTAGTTAGCTCATATATAATGGGGACCATCTTTTACCATATGTAAATTTTAAACTTCTGTTTTATTAATCTTTCATCTCTCAAAAACTATCCAATGGTAATTTCACATTAAAGTTGCACCTATTTAAAACCTAAAGCATCACACTTACCTAAAACCTAAAGCATCACACTTTACGACAAAGGTTTTTGTAAAATTTCAGGTTACTAACACAGTCATGTATGACATAATTGTTTTTAATGTCTCAAAACATTGTTTCTAATTGAGCATAATAGGTTGAAAAAATATTCAAGTAAAGGAAATTATAATTTTTTGCGACAGAAAATATGAAATAGAAAGCAATAGATATGTTTGTGGAACTGTAGGATGGGAAACTGAGTTATTTGCGAATAGTTGTTGAACTGGATGCCTCCATGTGCAACTTCCATTGCAAGTGAATCCTCAGATATGGGTGATCAACTACGGTGAATTACAATGGATATTGATTTGACAGTCATGACCTAATTTTCTAATGCATATTGATTTGACATTCATAAACCTAATTTTCTAATTTTGATATATTTGTTTCCAGAAACATGGACATCAGAGTTGAATCAACCATGGCAGACAACAGGTTGGCAGTTTTAACTAAGGAGATGAGAGATGGTATGTGTTCTGATATATTGACCCTGCATACTTAGTTGTTTGTCGAAACATGAAAAAGAGTGCGCAATGATAGCTGGAATCCAGGAGCGATTAACTCGGGTATCGAATAAAGTTTTCAGTCTACCTCAAAAACTGACGAGAGCTTCTCTTTAATTGAGATACAGTATGTGGCTTTTTCATTTTATGATTGATTGAGAAGGACCTTATGTTTACCCGCAATAAACTCAGACAAGGCTTTGAAAGACTCCATTTCTGTTCAATATTTTAGAGTTCATGACTTTGATTTTGTCGCCTGTCTTCTGCCTTCCCACTCATGTAGTGCCCTCAAAGTCGAACAAACACCATAGCAGACCAACACAGATGGACTTGACGGGCTGTACTAAGCATATTTATTTTTTATTGTTTATTTACATAGGTATTGGTCATAGAATTTTATATTCGAATAATGAATTGATAGTTACAGACACTACAGTGTACTTTTAGACATAGTTACCAAATTCAGTCGTAACGACCCAAAAAATTCGAAATTCGAGTATTCCGTTAGGTTCGTGGTTTAATACCGCAGTTGGCAATTCGATACTGATATCCAGGGATTCACGTGGCTACCTCAGATCCATGAGATGTATGGTATGGTATATTATAAGTTTTCGCCGATGAAAAGATGGTATGGTATGGTATATGTTGCGTTAATGTTATTTGAATATTTGAATTTTTACCCCAGCAAATTTTATTTTTATTTTAAAGCAATTTTTAATTTTTTTTTTTAATTAATGGTCTTAATTAATTTTTCCTTAACAATTTATGAGTTATAATATTAGTAAATTTTTTATAGAAATTTTAATAAGTATTAAGTTACAATGTTAACCAATTCATTTAATCATATTAATAAATAATTAGTAGTTATAAAAAGATTTTTTTTATTAATTGTTAATTCATATAATTTAATTTATTTTAATAAATGAGTACTAATAATTAAGACTATAGATATATATTTTAAGAGAATTTTTGTTATCACTTGATATTTAACTATATTCTAAACATAAATTTGGTTGGTAATTCAGAATCTATATGGCATATTGCAATGTTGAATTTGTACAAAGATCAGTTTCTATTCGGCATCCATTCATATATGGTATAGTTAGATATATAAATGAATACATAATTTTTTATAATCTGCTATTCTAATATAAAAGTCTGCACTTTGTTTTAACATACGATTCAATTTTGAAGGAGCAACAGTTTTCCATTTGATATGATATTTTTTTATAGTTTTGTTTTTTAAATGAGAAGAATATTTTCGAAATCTAAAATAATATTTTCTTCTTTATTGAATTTAGTGATTTTTATTTGACTTATTTAGGCTTGTCTTGGCACCTTTTTAAGATATAACAAGTGTTGCATGCAACCCCTGCCGTAAGCGAATGGCCTCCCTCAAGCAGAAATGAATGAAGCCCTTTCTTTATTTGTGCACCATTTCTCGTGCTTTCGACAAAGAAGCTAGCTGACATCAATTGTTGACTTTATTTCTATTTGATTTTAACGTTTTTCCCTGACTCTACTTGATTATGGGATTCAATTTCTATTTGATTTTTAAATTGATTATGAGATTCAATTTCTATTTGATTTTTAACGTTTTTCCCTAACTCTATTTGATTATTTGATTATGGGATTCATTGTATGAGTGTGATATCCTCGAATTATGTAAATAAATATTTAATTTACTATACGTTATTTTGATTATAAAATTATTTCTTGAAATTAATTATGCAGAAGTGAGAAGTGATTTAGCAGTTCCTTGTAAATATTGTTTTTATTTATTAAGTGGTGTTTTTACTTATTAAGTGGTTAGGGAAAACAGTTATTATTTACTAAAGAGATATCTAATTTTTTTGAATATTTACTCAAGACAGATCAAGATGATCGGGGATATTCACAAAGACAAATAATCTTCATAAATTCCTTTTGCTTAATCATTCTCGGTAATGCGAAGGAACAAAGAAAAGGAAATTATTGAATAAAAATGCTCTAAACAAATTATGAATACTGGAACAACTACACTGAAACAACTACAACGACAAATGCCAACCTCAAAAGTCTCAGATAGGCATTTCTGCAATGTCAGAAACGAACAATATTCTAATAATACTCAGAATGAACAGTTGCCATATAAAACAGAAAACACTAAATAATCTTCATAAATTCCTCTTGGTTAATCATTATCGGTAATGCGAAAGAACAAAACAAGGGAACTTATTGAATAAAAATGCTCTAAACAAATTCTGAATAGCGGAACAAACACGACAACAAAACAAGGGAACTTATTGAATAAAAATGCTCTAAACAAATTCTGAATAGCGGAACAACTACAACACGGCAAACACCAATCTCAGAAGTCTGAGATAGGCATTTTTTTGCAATGTCGTAAACGAACAATATTACAATACTCAGAATGAAGAGAGAGTTACAATAGTTGCGATATAAAGCAGAAAACACTGTATTTTCATTTAGAAATCCGTGATGGGGTTATCAAAAAAATAATTACGAATTGAGCAAGTGTTCCTCTAACTCTTCGTCCTAGAGTCTTCTTCGCCTGCAAAAACCTCCACCCTAACTGGGAGGAGTCCACAATTAGAAGTTCTCATTTTAAAAACAATAAATATGTATAAACCCAGAGTTTGCATCTAACAATGGAAATTAACTTTCATAATACCTGTATAAATGAAAGTTCCCAATGTTGTCGAACTGTTGAAGCATAGAAACCTGTTTGACCCTCAGAAGAACCATAATACAACAACAAGGTCTATCATGGTATGGAAAGGTAGCCTCTACACCCAACAACATGCATGTTAATGTTATGTGACATTGGTATGAAGTATGTGGTTGAAATACTAGCATTTAATCTAATTGCATTTACTCTACTTGCATTTAATCTAGATATTTACTTTCAAATGGTATAATAACTTAAATGCAGTTAAGTCTATAGTAGAGGATAAGCAAATTCTATGTGGAAGAATAAATTTAAACTCTATAGTTATTGAAATTATTTTATGACAGAAAATATATATATGTGTGTGTACGCAAATATATATATGTGCAAGACTATGTAAAATTTTTTTAACTATTGAAATTACTTTCTGATAGGAAGAAAGACTATTTTTATTATGTACAACCGCTGTGTACCAAAACTACTTTCTGAGTAAATCAAGATTGTGGTGAAGAACGCATAAAAATTGTGTAGATTTGTTACCTTACTGAAAATGACTCCTGAGAAAATAAAGATTTGATAGCAATGTATGCATGATCGAATTCTATAACAAGAATGTATAAATGATTAACTGTGGAAGTTTTCAATTAAAAGAAGGAAATAAGCAAGTATTTGAGCATCCCACTCAATAACCTACCTTCTCCAGTTCTTGAAAGAGGAACCACTCCACTATTTGGTCAGTGTTAGAAAATCGGAAATTGAGCAATTCAGGAGCGAGTAGGGAATTGTAGATATGTTTATGGCTTAGCGAGGAAAGAAACGCTAAATTGAAATGAGAAAACAAACTCAAGAAAATTGCAAGAAAATTCAATTCTGTTTCCGAAGCTTTAAGAAAACCCTGAATAGGGTTTAGTATTGCTCAACATCATGAGTAAACTACAACTGTTCTAACCCAGATTTATTCTTCGTTCAGTCATGTTGGGACACTAAACAGGGTGTTCTGGGTGAATGATTGTCTAGTACCTAATAGAAAAGTTAAAAACAAGCAATTGTATATTTTAACCATGCAGAATTGGAATAGTCCAGCTAAAGATGAAAGACATTGTTAAGTAATCTATAGGGAATCGATAGTTAAAATAAATGACTAGAATCTCTTGCCAAATGTTGATAAGTAAATGTGGAGTAAATCAAAATTACAATTGGTCTTTATGTTTTGAATCATTCACATCAAAAGACAACTGAATCACTATCAGTTTAAGACAACCGGGTGGACTAACTAGCCCTCAATTAACATTACTTCCAACAAGAAATTAATAGGAAGATAGTTTCAAAATGGGCATATCGGTTAATACAACAAAGGGTTTCGCAACCATATCTAATTAGAAGAGAAATTCCTTAATAGGTCGTCTGGGAAAACAAAACAGAGTAGAGTGACACATTTCAATAGGAGCATGCAGAAGGCTAGCCAACTTTAAAAAGAGGCATCCATACCATTTCGCTATCCCATTACGAAGGGTAGGTTCCTCTCGTCACTGGGTGTACTGGATCTGGGTCAATGCGTCCAAAAACCCGATAGTTAAAGGCTAGCCATGCACCAAATATCGTGGTATCTCAACACAAAGATAAGATTGTAGAACAAATTCAAAGAAGCCAAAACTTATATCTTAAACACATTACGTGAAGGCGATTGTACAGGGAATCCTTTTTGCAAAGTGGATCGAAGACCTCCTTTGGAGGAGAGAAACAATGAGCAAAGAAGTTAGGAACGAGTACACAGAGTTGAAAGGCTCCTCACAGGGTTCTATGCTTGTGATATAAGCTTTGACAGGGTTTAATACGCTGACACGTGGTCAACATGCAAATATCTCCATGAACAAATGTCTAAATTAGGCACTGGCTTAACATGCAAATATGTCTATGAACAAATGTCTAAATTAGGTGTTGGCTTAACGTGGATAGGCCCTAGAAAGAACTTAGGATAAGATTATATTGCAAACTTTCCCTGCATAGCCTACACAGCTTACTTTGGATAAGATGAGATTGAGATAGGCCCTAGAAAGAACTTAGGATAAGATTATATTGCAAACTTTCCCTGCATAGCCTACACAACTTACTTTGGATAAGATGAGATTGCCTCAATATTTTTGCATCGGGCAACGTGAAGGCTGCCATAAGAGCTCAATCGTTTGCCGAACAAAAAACTTTGGGTAAAATTTTGTTGAATAAAATTGGGAGCATCAAACTTAGATTAAAATGTGAAAACACCGAAAAAAAACCGATCAAAGTATCAAGTAATGCTAGGTCAACGATCGATCGATCGCTATTAGTCCCAGACAGAGACTAATAATGAGGATATGTTATGGATACGTCATTGCAATTTCAATCCTTAATCTACTTACTCTAAAATAAACATAATTTAATACTTAATTTAATTATTTCTTTTCTTTGATACTTATTCGTAAAATTGAGTCTTAAAAGCACTTTTTTCATTCGAAATCATATAAGGTTTGGAAATGATTCATTGTGTATAATGTTGGGTGGTTCAAAACTATATAAGATTTGGAAATGAAATGATACATTGTGCATGATGTGTGATAGGTAGAATTATATCACCATTTAATTAAATGTAATAATCTTACTAAGTATATCACTACGTTTATTAATGGTCATTCTAATTTGTTTGAAAAACATTTTAAAAAATTCATTTAAATTTTGCATCTATAACAATGCCCTTTAAAAATAACATGAAAATGATAAAATGTTTTAGCAAAATATATAAAGAATTTGCTTTGTTGACTTTTTTTTCCTTATTGCAATGGAATATGCATATTTGGTTAATTTATCAACCATGACAAAAAATTTTATCTTTTTCATAAACCATTCAATGAAGTTCATCCATATTTCTTCCCTTTTTTCTTAGGATTGCAGAGATAATAAAGTAACCCTAATGTCGTAACATCTTCATTTCTTTATTTCACATATTTAACATTCAACAACACATTTTTTAATATCTTATTCATCATATTCTAATAAAATGATTGTCATGCATTATATTAGATTTTAAATATCTCACATGTCATCTAATGAGGGACCTATGTGTCTCATTTAAGAGCTCCATTCAAAGATTTAATTTTGTTCCAAATTGTTGATTATTAAATAGGGTTAGGATATTTGGCATATTCAACTTGGATTTCATCTAACCAATAAGGAATTACCAATGTTGTTTCATATGCTTTTGCATAACACATTTTCGCAATAATGCATTAATAACTATATTGTCTTTCCCTATTTTGGGTAATATTTCAATATCAAAGATGGAAAAAAATATCATTTATTTTTGTTGTTAGGTGGATAATGACATTTGTAGTAGGGTGATAGCATCAAGTTGGGTTACACATTTTGGCAAGAGAGGGCATGTTTAGGTGAAACAAAAGAGGGCTCGATCAAGTTATTAAAAAAAATAGCAAGATCAAGTTATTTAAATTTAAGATAGCTCAATCAAGCTATTTGAATTTAAATTTTAAGCACTCTATTGAGCTTCTAAGGCCATAAAATCCACAATTTCAATACCCCTTCTGTAAAATTTTCTACAACACCATTTTGTACCCTAAAAAACTTAGGGAAAAGTTATCCTCACATGGCAGAGTTGATCATGTTGGATTCATGAAGGAATCCTCTATCCAATGGAATTTTATTTTGACATTTTCGATTTCATACGATATTTTTCATCTAATTTCTTTTAAACATAATTCTTGAATTGGTTTTTGACAATTTTAAAGTGGTCGAATAAAACTTAAATAACATAAAATATACACAACGAAAAAATTTCAAAAAATACCACTATCTTCGTTTACAAGTCATCTTCAAAAGGCTACTCTTGGTTTTTTAATTTATTTCAATAGTTGAAAAAAGTCTTATGCAAACAAATGTGTCTGCAAAATGCAATTGAAATATTACTTTTACTATCTTATCTATCTATATATATATATATATAAAAGAATGATCTATAGGGAGAGAACTAAGTGTTTCATATTAATTGAGCTTTTCATATTAATGTTTTTTATATTATATATATATATATATATATATATATATATATATATATATATATATATATAATATATATATATATATATATATATTAAAAATTACACATTTCAGGCTAAGTTATGTTATATGAAGACACTCATACCTCTTAGTATGTGTGAAAAATTGCATGGACAAGCATTTCATTTAATTGAAAACTAACATATTATACGACAGTAAAATTATTTGCAAAAAATATAATTAGGAAAACAAAATAATTCTCCACAAACTATATTTCTACTTTGAAACAAAATCCACAATTCTTATATGAACTATGAGAGCTTCAATTCAATAAAAGAGTAAAATTTTGAAATTTCATCACCACATTTGACCCAAAAGTGTAACCCATCTTCATGCATTCACCGAGTAGTAGATATTGGAGACTGTTGTGTTATGATATGTACTCATTGAGAAATTTTTTCCTAAGAAATAATGTCACCACTTAGTTAACTCATGTAAAATGGGGAGCATTTTTTAATCATATCTAGATTTTAAGATTTCTCTTTTAGCTCTCAAAAGCTATTAAATGATGATTTTGCATTAGAGTTGAACCTATTAAAAAAAGTTATGCATCACACTTTACCCTAAAGGTTTTTGTAAAATTTCAAGTTGTTAACCCACTCATAGATAACATAATTGTTGAATAGAGGAAGTTAGCTGGTGCTTCAACAAAAAATAGACATGGGGGGACTACCCTAGAGGAATCCATGTAGAAAGATCTAGGGTCATATGTGACATACTTTATAGGTTAATTACCCTTGTAATAATTGTAAATAATTCCTTGTAATAATTGTAAATAATTCCTTGTAATTATCTAACTTTAAAATTAAAAATAGCTCAGAGAAAGGGACAAATATTCCATAGTTTGAGGAAGGAGGTCATTTCGAATTTGAAGGAAGCTTAACTTGTTTTATAATAGCCATGAATGGTTGGTAAGTATGCTTTAAATTGGGACAATCATATCAATTACTAAAGTTTGGCAAGAGAACAAAGGAACCATGCCTACATTGGATAAATCCAAAAGGAAAAAGGGACAAAATTGCTCGATGATGGGTTGCATGGGAAGCTGGGATAGTTGAAGTCAACCAATAGGAGAGTGGGGTTAGGGAGATGACCCAACAACATCTCCACCACCACTCAGGAAGGAGAACCACCATGGATGAGATGAAGGATAGGTGAGAGGAGTGTCTTACCACACAACCAAAACAATTGTAGCATAGTAGTGGAAAAGGTCCATAAAGAAGGAATTTTGGGGAGATGTTACGAGAAAACAAATAGAGGGGATAATCAAAATTCTTGAATCACATTTTCATGCACTAAGGGCAGATTAATAGATACACGAGAAGGAGAGTAGAGAGTCGGGAGGAGCACTGCTAAAGAAGAACACAAAGAAGAGTCTTAGGAAGACAATTGCAGAAGGAAATGGTTGTGATATAGAGGAAGAAGGAAAATGTAGCATAGGAGTAAAGGAACACACAAATATGTGTTGCTACCTGTAGGAAATGAGGAGAGTAATCATTCTATAAAGAATTCTGAGGTGGTGAGGATACCTCTCAGGTGAGGACAGTAGTTTTTGGATTTCCTATAATATTGGAGGGTGGAAATGGTTTTCTCTAGATTCGCTTAACATTTTGGGTGGAGGCTTGTTCCCTATACTCATGGTAAAGAGATTAAATTATCCACCTCCACAAGTTTTCTTTGTTTTTCAAAGTGAATTCTAGATTCGTAGGAGCAGGTGGATCCACTATGTGAAAGGATTATTGAGGGTGGAGGTGATAATCCTATAGATTCCCTCATTCTGTTTTGGGTGGAGGTGAGTCTTTGGATTCCATGCTTTAACATGTAAGGGTAGAGACAAAATTATTATTGAAGTAGTTGAAAGGGGGAGGTGGTGGACCTCTGGATTTCCTTGTGAGATATTGACTACATCAAGTAGCTAATGCGTGGAGTTTGATGGAACTCTGGAGTCCATGTTTCAGCTAGAACAATTGGTCTAATTCCTTAAGAATTCATCCTTAAGCTCTGGAATCTAGCTCAAGGGTGACAACTATAAGAAAGGCTTGGCTATAATGTGTCTAAGATTGGGTGTAGAATTGAATTCCCAATCTCATTTGTTAAGATGTTACTTACCAAATAAGTATTCATATAGATTTGTATGTATGTAAGCCTCATAAATTTGATTATTATGTTCTTTATCTCCGTTATGATTGTGTAGAATAACTCTGTCATGATCTTAGGGATGGTATAGTTCTATGTTATTAATGTAGAATGGTCTAGTTCATGATATTTGTATTTAATCTAATGTTAATATTTAACATAATGGTTGGGTATAAGATGTGGTTGAGCCTTTGCATCTTAATTGATCTTGTCTACATAGACTATATAATATCATTGATCCTATGCTATGTGATTATTATCTGGAGCACGGGTATTGTTAGATGCATTGTGCATATGGAAATTATGTCTTTATTTAATGTCAGTTTAGTAAGGGGTGTTGTTTTTTTCATAAATGAGTCTTGATAATGTCTTGCAAAAATATTTTAAGGAATTTTTCCATTCTTATGTTCAATTATTGAGCCTGAATTAAGCTTAAAATTATTGAATGTAGAATTTATATGTATATTTGTGTGGTGATGGGCTTGAATCAGACTAAATGGCCTATGTGTGAAAAAGGTGCGTGAATCTCTACTATAATTTAAGTTCTTGTATTGAAATGAATTATGACAATGGGCCTTTACTTGTAAATTTTAATATTCAAAAGAGATAGCCTTGAAATCCTCTAAGTGTCGAGGGTAGTTCCTTATAAGCTTAGGAAGGATAGTGTTTCCTTATATATATATACATATTGTAAGTATTCTACAAGTTCAACAAGAAGATTCAGAGAGATATCGCAATATAAACATAAATACGTATACTCACATGGAAAATGAGCGGGGGCATAGCTTAAGGGATTAAGGGGTTTGGCCTTTGAATTTTATAGGCATGGTGTAGGTGGATATTGGTGAGTGCCCTCCTATTCCACTTGGACCCCCAACATTGTTTCCTTTCAGTTTCCTATTTTCCAACATAGTTTCCTATTTTGGAAGTTTTCTATTATGGGCACATTTCGGGTCCTGAACTTTCCGAGCCATTTTGAGACCATAAACAATGTGTTTTGAGGAAACAGGAAAACAAAATACTTCAATTGATGTGTGCAATAAAATCTTGTTTTCCTTAGATAGAAATTTCTAACAGGTTATTATGTGCATCAGATGAATATCATGTGTGAAAGTTATGACCCCATGAGGTTGACATTCCAACTAACCCCATTGGGGCCCATACATTTTGGTGTTTCATCTCCTAGGGTTAGGTTTTTGGACGTTTAGGGTTTCTCACTATTTCTTCATGATAAAAAGGTCTTTCAAGCTCATTGTAACATAGCTTAGAAGGCATGTATCCATCATATCTCTCATCTCTTCTCAAAGATAAGCTACTTTCACTCAAGCTAGTTTGTTTCCATTCTTCATGTAAACAATTTTTATCATTTTCTATTGATTAATTAAACTTCTCATTCACTGTATCTAAGTAATTTTTTTTTTTTTTTAATTTGCATTTCATTTCATTCCTTCATAAATTTAGATCAGTGGTATTAGAGCAGTCTACTCTTTTTTTTCCATGTCCCCAACAATGTCATGTTATAAAGAGTTGTGACTTGAACTAGTTGAGCCCTTACAAGACTAGCCTTTCCAACCCTGATGGCCTCTTTTGTAAGAAGGAAATAAAGATGAGAGAGCAAGAGATCCTTTTAAACTTTTTCTTTAAGAAGCCCTCATGTGACAAAGGAACAAGCTGATGGATAATTTTTCCTAGATCATTCAGTGGTACAAGTGGGCAAAGCATCTTCATCCAATAGTGACTTTAAAGGCATTTCCCCATTTAAGTTACAAGTTAAATTTTTTGACATTCCTATATTTGAAGGTGAGATAGACATAAATTCCCTAGATAGATGGTTAACTCAACTGGAAAAGGTTTCTAGTCCATAATTTTTCTAATAAGGAACAATAATACCTTGTTACGAGTTATGAATATAAGTATATTTAATGGACAACACTGTGGCAAGAAAGGGACAAGAAGTGTTAGAGTTCACAAATATATTCCACACCCTACACACTAAGTTGTGTATCAATGACTCTAAGCTACATTTGGTACTTAAGTACCACAATTGTCTACATAAATACATCCAGGTAGAAATAGAGTTCCTCTACATCTCCTCGATTGGCTCAATGTATCAATATGTTGTCAAGGTCGAGCAAAAAATTAAATAGAAAAAGTGATACGTTGGATATATGAAATTGAAGTAGGGAAAAGGCACCTTCCAACCTCAAAATAAAGGACAATGGCAAGGTGGAATGACCAAATAGAACCCATTAAAGCCATAAGAAAAGAATGACAATAGGAAGATAAAGAAATACATAGGAAAGTGGCGTGAGTTCCACAATAGCCCCACTCACAACAAAAATGAGTGTCGACAAAGGAAGTCACTTGTGGATGAGCTAAAATATTCTATGTGAGATGCATATTCTGACTTGGAACCAGAACCCAATAAAGGGACTCACACCATTCATGCAGAACCTAGTGCCACCATTCCCACCACCAAGGTCAAGAAGATTGATCTTGAAGATCAGAGGAGGGTGAGTCTCTCTTCCACTCACAGATGTGGGGGAAGGGTTCTCCATTGTAGTTCATTTTCAATAATGGAAGTTAAAATAACCTCATCTCAAGAGAGGGCATTAAGAGGTTGGGCTTATCAACAACACCACATGCATATCCATACACAATTGAGTGGCTATACGAAGGGCATGATATCTGTGTCAACCAACGATATTTCCTTCCCTACAACATCAAGCCTTTCACATACAATGTGTTGTGTGATGTTTCTCCGTTTGAAGTCTGTGATGTTTTAGTGGGCCAACCATACTTGTGGAAACGTCATGTTATGTATGGGTCCAAACCTCGTACTGTTATTATTAATTTTGGGAAGAAAACTATATAGGATATTGAAGGGATCCCTTCCTACTACCATTTCTTTGATCTCTTCTAAGCAATGTAGTAAGATCATCTCTGAGATCGAAAATTTTGTTGTCTTTCAAATTTTCTCTCATATTAAGGGGAAGATGATGGCGACATCCATGAACCTTATAAAGGGTTCCTCTGCACAACATAAGAAAGTTGATAAGGTTGTAGACAAGTACGTGACATATTCTCCTCACCCTTAGGGGTACCTTTGCTGTATGAGGTCAAGAATTCGATCAATATGACTCTCAGAGCATCGATACCTAATGGGCTAATCTACTGCCACTCTCTCCTATAAAACGAGGAAATAAAATGGAAAATCTAGGAGTTTCTACAAAAAGGGAACATCCGACCAAGTTTCTCACCTTATGGAATTCCAATTGTACTTGCACAAAAGGAAGATGGGACCGACAGTCTCTACATTGATTATTGGACACTGAATACAAACATTATAAAAAACAAATACTTGATCCCATAGATTGTTGACCTTCTTGACCAAATGAAATGGGTTAATTACTTTAGTAAGTTTGATTAAAAGTCAACATATCACTAAGTTCACCAACATATGTATGGAATACTTCCTTCAAGTCCAAGGAGGGTCTCTTTGAGTGGTTGGTCATGCCCTTCTGGTTGATAAATTCACCTTCAACTTTTATGAGGCTAATGGATGTCATCTTGCAGCCCTCCACCAAGACGTTCATGCTTGTATATCTGGATTATATCCTCATATTCATCAAAATTTAGACAAAACACTTCAAACATATTTGACAAGTCCTTCAAACCTTGCGGCTATACAAAATATATGCCAATTTGGAGAAATTCTCCTTTGTCATAGACTAGGTCCAATATCTATGCTACATAATTGATGAGAAAGGCATGCATGTGGATGCATCTAATATCCAACTCATTTGGGATTAACCATCCCCAACAACTCTATCATGGCTTCACAGCTACTTGGGCCTTGCCAATTTCTCTTGAAGATTATTTTTGGGTTTCTCTCATATTGCTTGGCCTTTGAGTCAAATTACTAAGGGTGGAGCAAAATATTTTTTTTTGGTTCGAGGCACAATAAAAGGAATTTGTTGAGCTAAAATACTATGTTTTCTTTGTGTCGGTTGTCACACTATTAGCCCTTTAACATTCATATAAGATTGAGACAGATTCCTCCAACTATCCTATTGGTAGAGTTGTCGCCCATAGGGGCTTCAATGGGGGATCAATACCATACCATGTGCCTTCATATTGGGGGATATATATTGAGGAATAAATGAAATAATATTTCGAGAACATAATAGGGGGTAAAGGGTTTTTATATGGTAGGTATGAAAAATGGAGCTCGAAGTTAATGAAAAAATATAAAGGGGTATAAAAAATATTAATGAGAAATGGATACCTACAATATCTAGTGAGAGTAGGGGTTTTTTAAATTGGGAAGGTGTATTGAGCTTGTATTTCTTGGCATTTAAATAATGTGATTTTTAGAGGTATTTTCCAATACGTAGTCAAATTAGGAGTATTTTTTAGTACGCCATGAATGCGTGTGATATATCAGAGGATCATTGGGTGACTTCCATTTGTGCTTGCTAGATAAAGGAATCTGGTGGCCTATCACATTGAGACCCTCTCTAATACGATTCATAAATACCCCATCTATGATAAGGAGATGTATTCCATTGTGTAAGCTTGCTGAAATTAGAAACATTACATTCTGGGGAAGGAGACGATTAATGGCCCTCGTTTTCGATCCAATTTTGATTATTAAAATCCACCTAATTTCCATCATTTTGTACCATATACCATCCATATACATCTTATTTTGACCTTATTATGCATATTCAAGCAAATAAATTATGTTTTTTTTATTTTTAGATATTTTTGCAAAAATTGGGTTTTAAGAGTATTTTTGGACAGAATCAGAAATTCTCGTAATGGCTATGTGGATGACATATTTGCAGGACTCTTGGGCTTCACCTAGATACGTGAATGGAAAGCTTTGGAACTAGGACTAAACTAATTCCAATTGGTTTGGTCAAAACAAGCTAAATCAGGCCCAGTCAAGGCTGGTCAAACATGACTAGTCATTGAGAAAATCCCTAGGAAATAGGGCAGTTCTATGATTTCATGGGATTTTCCATATTTTTAGTGATAGATTCGAACGATTTGACTTGGATAGGTGGATATTTATAGATATAGTTGTTAGAGATACTTTATATCAGTTTGTTTCATGATCTTCTATTTAAGCCAAAACATTGAAGGCTTATAAAATGGAAAATTAATGTAGAATTTATGTAATTTGATTTTGAGACTCTTTGAAGGCTGAAAGATAAATGAAGAACCTATTTCATTTCAATTTGTTTTTCATGCTTGGTTGATTTACTAAAGTTTTCTAGCTGAGATTTCTTCAAGTGTGCAAGGCAAGGGTGGAGGGCCCCCCACACCAAGCTAAGTGCACTTCTTGGTTAAATTTTCATAGTTTTCATAAATTAGTTGTTGTTTTAAATGTACTTAGATGTGTGGTGATTGTTGAATGAATATTGGTTTAATTCTAATCGACATATGAAGGGACACACATGAATTTAAGTTAAATTCCCCTTCTATTTGATCTTGAACTAAAATTGAATTGCTTTCTCCTTTTCTTATTTGAAGTTATTTCTAAGTTTCTGGTTTGAAGCAATGGTGATTATGATATAGTACAATTGTGAAGAAGGACAATTTGGTCCTCCTTAGTTAGGATCCTCTTCTTTTACATCTTCTACATCATAAACCATTGTTAATTACTGATTTGGGTTTATCTTCATGAAAGTAGTATTGTAGGGAAGGACAACCTGGTTCTCCAAAGTTAGGAGCCTGATCCCTCACATATTACATAAATGAATTAGAAATTGTGAAAATAGGTTTGTATTTGTAATATGTACTTCCTTAAATCTTCAAATTTTATCCTCTAAGCTTTTCTACATCTGATATCCATACACTGTGGACTTGCCTCTAAGTTTTAGAAACCCAGATTCATAATTAAATACTTGTGTTAATTTGCGTTAATAAATTAGCTCAATATTTTGGTGCCGCTGTCGTCGGGGAGGCAATTATCAGCATATTCAAATAGAAGATAAACAAAAACACTAAAAATTTGATTAAAAATAAAATAAAGATAGTTAAGATACATTTCTCTTAGTTATGTTTCTTTATGCATAGAAATAGAGATCCTAAAAGTAGATTCCCAAAACAAAACCCCCAACAAAAAAATAAAATAAAAAATAACTGCAAAATCCATTTTCAAGACAAATTCTAAAAAATGATGTTAAAGAAATCATTTAGAGAAGGAGAGTATGCCACCACAAAACTATTCTCAAGTCCTTGTCCTCAATTTAGAATGCTCACTACAGATGAATCTTTATGTCAAGGATAGAAGAGCAACAAAAGATCCATGAAGATGATCCACAAGAAGAGAATCTAGAACTCTCTTCTAGCTATATTTGTGAGTAGGTGAACAAGTCATGGATCACATGCAATGAAGATCAAACATTAGAGCTAGAAATTGAAGAATTTCAAGCATTATATCACAAGATCCCTTGTGCATACAAGATTTTGAACAAGTACCACAAGAAGAGTTTTGTGCTATAACGATTAATGAGAGCCAAGCAAACAAAGATCATCTTAAAAGTTGGTTTCAATTAGTAATTAGGTCCCAACACTACTCCATTTTTCAACATTCTTTCTCATCAAATCTTTATGATCAGATAAATTTTCATGTCCAAGCATTCATTAACGTATATTGTTCAAATTTGGATACGAGTTTACTTATGATCTTGTTACGAAAATGGATGCATTGGAAATACTCTGATACTTGAGAGAATGAATTATTTTTCTAAAATAGAATAGGATGGAATAGAATAAATAAACAAGTAGAATGAATTAACGATAAGATTTCCATAATAACTTTGTTTCAAACTATCATGAATATTTCTTCAAATCATTTTTCAATATTCATTTGAAAGGACTACATGGAAAAATGCAGTAAGACCAGTCCTATTTTGGGTAACCATATAGGATCTTTTTAAAATCATGTTCTGTTTTTACATATCTCTTGAAATATAGTTTTTGAATCCATTTTGAAATTTTCAATTTACATCACAAATAAAAATGTGACCAAAATCAAAACTAGGTCTCAAGTGAAATGTTGAGGACAGAGTTAGTACAACCTATATTTGATGTCTCTAATGAATTTTTTTTTACCTGAAATTCATAGGGAAGAGAACCCTTGGAATCTAGTTTCCAAATCAATTTGAACCACTTCAATCAAATGTCATATAAAAACGTTATTCTTGAAATACTAACTATTTTTGAAAAAATCTGCATGGTGACAATTCTAGGTGTTGATTGTTCATTGGCATATTTGACATACCAAATCATCCTATTTTCAAAACCTATTTATATGGGAGATATATATTCAAGTTTAGATCAATACGCAATTTGAATCATCCCATTTGGAGGTCAAATGAAAAGGTTATGCCACATTTAGTGATTGCATGTCTTTAAATTAGCATAGTAAAACTCTGCCTCCTAGGTCTGTTCATCACCAATTTTGTGATATCAAACCTAATGATTTTTAAAACATATTTCTCCTGAAAACAAAAATGAAGCTACTTTAATCGTAAAGTGGAATCACATCGATCTGATCTTTAACGAAAAGTTACACTCTAAATAGTGACTGTTTCTCTAGTTAAAAATTAACAAGTAGCTCTATCAAACATGGCACTCCTAATAATTTTTACCATATCATTTTAAACCATTTTTAAAATTCTCTTATAATGGAGGTAGCCATATGAATTCAAATAAACTTGGTTTTTGAATCACTCTAATTGGACATAAAACGAATATTTTGTAAACAAAATACCTCTAGGAGGTCTAGGCTGGCCACCATTATTTAGAGGCATAAATAAATGCATTTTGTTTATATATTATATTTGGATTTGTTTTCTAAGCAATTATTGTAATGATTTACATATTTATCGGAAGAAGAGAGATTGCACACCTCTCTTCCTCCATCATCTAATATTGTATTGCAGGCAAGTGCTATGTTTTTGCAGATCATAGGAAGAATGAAGGAGTGAACTCCATGGATAAAGTACTTTTCAAAGTCAATTTTAAATTCATATTTAAGAGTATGAATAAAAATGTTCAATTCAAATAAAAGTGAAAATTCAGCTGATGTTTAGTTTATCCAATGAAACTCAAACTCTTGAAGCTTGTCTTTAGTTATTGACCAACAACACCAACAAACCCTACGACCTGATTGAGATCGAGGGAAAAGTCATGAAGCTAATAATCATAGGAAGAAGTCAAGGTTTTTTTTTTTTTTAAGCATGTAAAGTCATATATATTGCCAAATAAGTCTCTCATAAGCCATATTGTTCATGATTTCATCCATCATCCATATTGTATGTTAAGCTCTGTGATCATGCACATTGAAGTCCAGACTTATTATTTATCCATTTACTACTAAATCATGACTTCAATACAACCTATTTTCATAAGCTTTTCATACTTCCCTACTCCATTGCACCCCAGCTCCATGCAAGAAAAAAATAATAAAAAAAATAGAAAAAGATCAAAAATAATAAAGGAATCTGGTTGTGAAAATCCAGGAAACTGGCACAACACAAACTCGAATTCATATCGGAAAACCAACTTGTTTGACCAATATGAATTCTCTATTTTGTTTTACCATTTATTCACTTTGATTTTGCAGGAATCCTCCAGAATAAGTAATACTTGGGGACAAGTCTCAGAATAAGCAAGGGGGAAGATTCATAATAAAACTATGCAAATAGTTTGAGCAGCTGTATTGAAGGGACCTGAATTACATGACAGAGGGGACCTAAAACATCATTTACAAATTGCAGAAGAGACCTGAATAACATCAACATTTTAATATCCTGAATCAATATCAGATGTGAAGACATGGAAGCAAAAATAAGACTCTACATTTCATCAGAATCTATCAAGAACCATAATGATGAGTAAAAAATGGATCAACAAAGGACATCATCAGTTAGCATTGACATCAAGCTATTATGGAAGTATAAGTATAGTAAGTGTAAAAATTTCTCTTAGAACCTTTGATTTTTAAAACAATATCTAGAAGTTTTTAAAACTAATTTAACTTGATATGCATTCTATTACACTATCATTTTACATTCCATATTTATCCTACTCCATTACCTACATTTCACTACATTCATTATTCTACCACTATATTCCTATTCCTATTCATTTCCATATACATTATCCTACCCATTTAACTATCATTACATATACCATATTTCATTTTATATTCCATGTACCATATCACATCAACCCTAATTTTCTTAAATATAAAGATCAAAAATGAAAGGCTCAAATATCAAATTGTTTTGACCTACAAAAAGAAAGAAATAGGTTAGTTTCAGGGTAAACATTTAATTTTAAAATATGACCATTATTTGGTCATTTTTAAAATTAAGGAGAAAAGGTCAAAACCTAAGCTAAATATTGGAGAATGCAATCATATATATGCTAAGGTATATGGGTGAAGATGTAATTATGAAACAAACAAAATGGATGAATGATGCAAAATGAATTCAAATGCAATAGGGATAATGGAAATGATGAACCATGCATATTTATAAAGATATAATGATAAACGCAAAAGGTTCCATTCCAAATAAAAATTATTTCTATAGGCATGCAATAGAAATTCAATGGTATGGTGGTATCCTATTTGGGCACCATGGAGAAAGGCACACGGAATAGTTAGAGGGATTAATCTCAGTCAGAGGTCGGCACATCAAACATCGAAACAGTCAAATGCATTTGAATACAGAGATAATCCCTATATGATTAGTAGTGAAAGCCTCCGCCATTCTTTAAACCACAGACCTTAGAAAATTCAAGTTTTCTTCCACCATCACAGCTAGCTTTAAGATCATAAATAAGAGGAGAATCGTTGCAGTCATATGCACACATATAGCACCCTGGTAGAAGGAGAAATAAGCAAGAAAAATGTAAAAATTGAAGGAAGGTTGCGTAAGAACAGAGAGCTTGAACAAAGAGGAAACTACAAAATAAATAGGGGAGGAATCAAAGGAGTTTGTGGAGAAATAAGGTGGTTAGACACAAGATTTAACATTTATTTGAATCCCACAAATTGTGCAGGAAAATCGGGTAAGGATCAATTCCAGATTTTGTTGAGTTTAGAATGAATTTAGAAGATAATTGAGCTCATAATTATTTTAAAGAGGTTTCACAAACCGGGTCTCTGTCATCAATGGAAAACATTACCACCTCCAAAATCTAATTGTGCATCCATTCAAATAATTCTTCCACCTATGAGAAGAACGAATCCTTGGTAATGATTCAACAAGAGTCTTAATTGCATTGTTGTTGTGTCAACACAAGATTAACACAAGTCATCACAAGATTACTTAGAGATCCAATTCTTGATTAATTCGAAATCTCTCCATGCATGAAACAACCGATATATTGTTATACACAGTAACATGGTTTTCATGCACGTTTTAATGAAAAATATGATGCACAATGGAGGATTTTTGAAAGTAAAAACAGAGCATGAATTCATGAACTGAGAGTTCTTTCAGGTGTACATTTAAGTAATTGATTGTTACATATCCGAATAATTATTATTGTTCTCAATCATCCTATGAAGAAGATTAGATGCCTGAGAATAGAAGCCAACAACATGGGCCTTTTGGGGGATGGAGACACTCAGCATCCCAATTTTATACACTACCACATGCTAAGAACTATAAATTTTGAAATGTCGAGAGAGGAGTTTTAATTGAAATTGTTTTGTTTATCACGGTAAAACAACCATTTTCCAGAAATTTCAACAAGTTTTTTTTGCAGTTAATCAAAGATCAGAGAAAAATATCAGAGCAACAGACTCATTTTTGCAGCAGAAGAGAGAAAATTGATTTCAAGACAAAGAAGCACTCAATTTCTGAAGAGAAAGTCTTTGGCAATATCACCTGTAGAATTATGTCAGTGCCTGGATTCAATTCTGAATAGATATATGGTGGTGATAATTAGTAAAAATTGGAAGCAATTGTTTAGAACTTTCCAAATTTCATTTTCAGAATTGAGGGGCAGTGATCAAGAGGTCATTTTCTGAAGGAAGAGATAGGGTATTTTCTAGAACATTAATAGAGGTTTTTTCTTCCCAGTCACCAAAATAGAGCTTTTGATTCACAAACAACAAAAAAAAATTTAAAATCTCATAATCAAAATGTCGAGTTCTGAAATTCAAAATTTTTAAGAAGTCACTATTTTTCGTTGTCTTTTTTGAGAAAATGAAAATGAAATTGGAAAAACACAAACATGAGTTTTCTTCAGAACGAGCCTAATTAAGCTCCACACAGAGAGGTTTCTCAAATTCATTGCTATTTGGGATATTTTCCTGGTTCTTTCGACCCCTATTTTGCAGATTGCGTGGATAAAACAATGGCTAAATTGAAAGTGAATGCATAGTCAAAAAAATGATTGCACAAGTTATTTTGTAGATCAATTATATAAGAAAAAAACCCCTGCACAAGTGAAAGAAGCTTTGATTTGATCGATTCGTGTTTTCTTTGTGACTGTGCGACATTGCAAGATTGGCTTCTTTTAGTGAGATGTGAAGGAAAATGGATATTGGATCCTTTAAGTAAAGTTGTTGATATTGCTAATATGAAAGAGACATGATTGTTGTATCAGAATGTACTACAAAATTCAAGTTTTATTTGTTTTCTTCTCTGAAGTTGCTCATCCAAAATGATTTATTGGTGTTATTTCTAGTGGTTTATCATAAGAGGAAGAATAATGTAAAGTTGTTGTATTTGTGTGTTGGTGGTGAAACCTCATCACACATCATAGACATTTTTGTCCCCATCGCTCCAAAATACATAGTCCGAGCCAAAAAAAAATTCCATTGATAGGTGAAGAATATTACAAATAGCAACACTTCAAAGAGAAAGATGAAATTTCTTTTTAGAAAAATAGAGGAAAGGAAAGGAGAAAAAGAAAAGAATGTCATCTACAAGGAAGGGGAAAAAGTACATGAAGGCATAGATATCATTTTATAGGTATCTCAAGAGAAAGCTTCTTCTTCAAGGGTTAGAACCACAGGTACATCAGTAGCTCAGTCAGGAAGCAAAAGGTCAAGGAGACAGAGGCAAGCATGAGGACATGCTTGAGAGTAAGGGGCAGATGTTGGCCCTCATTATTGATCAAATTTTGCTTATTAAAATCCACCTAATTTCCATCATTTTCCACCATATACCATCCATATACACCTTATTTTGACCTTATTATGCATATTTAAGCAAATAAATTATGTTTTTTAATTTTTAGATATTTTTGCAAAAAATTGGTTTTAAGAGTATTTTTGGACAGAATCAGAAATTCTCATAATGGCTACGTGGATGACATATTTGTAGGACACTTGGGCTCGTGCTAGATACATGAATGGAAAGCTTGGTATGTAGGTCTGAAATAATTCCAATTGGTTTGGTCAAAACAATCTAAACCAGGCTCGGTGAAGGCTAGTCAAACATGACTAGTCATCCAGAAAATCCCTAGGAAGTAGGGCAGTTTTATGATTTCATGGGATTTTCCATATTTTTAGTGATAGATTGGATGGATTCAACTTAGGTAGGTGGATATGGATAGATATAGTTGTTAGAGATACTTTATATCACTTTGTTTCATGATCTTCTATTTAAGCCAAAACTTTGAAGGCTTATAGAATGGAAAATTAATGTAGAATTAATGTAATTTGATTTTGAGACTCTTTGAAGGTTGAAAGATAATGGAAGAGCCTATTTCATTTCAATTTGTTGTTCATGCTTGGTTGATTTATTAAATTTTTTGTAGCTGAGATTTCTTCAAGTGTGCAAGGCAAGGGTGGAGGCCCCCCACACCAAGCTAAGTGCACTTCTTGGTTAATTTTTCATAGTTTTCATAAACTAGTTCTCATTTCAAATGTACTTAGATGTGTGATGATTTCTAAATGAATATTGGTTTAATTTTAATCTACATATGAAGGGAAACATAGGAATTTAAGTTAAATTCCCCTTCCATTTGATCTTGAACTAAAATTGAATTTCATTCTCCTTTTGTTATTTGAAGTTATTTATGCATTTCTAGTTTGAAGCAATGGTGATTATGATATAGTAGAATTGTGAAGATGGACAATCTGGTCATCCTTGGCTAGGAGCCTCTTCTTTTACATCTTCTTCATCATTAACCATTGTTAATTAGTGATTTGTATTTATCTTCATGAAAGTATTATTGTAGGGAAGGACAACCCAGTTCTCCTAAGTTAGGAGCCTCATCTCTCAAATATTACATAAATGAATTAGAAATTGTTAAAATAGGATTATATTTGAAATATGTACTTCCTTAACTCTTCAAATTTTATCTTCTAATCTTGGCTACATATGATATCCATACATTGTGGACTTTCCTCCAAGTTTTACAAACTTGGATTGATAACTAAATACTTGTGTTAATTTTTGTCAATAAATTAGCTCAACAACGATCATCAACATAGATCAACAACCTCTTTAGTTTATGTAGACAAAAGGAAAGTTGTAGAACGATTGCCATCATAAGTGGTCCATATATATGCAACAATTTTGTTTGAACATTAAATACAAGATGGTGGCACTAATAATTTTGCACATTTCCATAGTCAAGCCTCAGTTGTGGTGCTAACCATTGTTCTCAACTCTTATGAGAATGAGGCTTTTGGATGGATGCAACTATACAAAAATGATCTATAATTTTCCACCACATACCAGATCCTAATGGATGGCAAGAAAGTTCGAGAATTCCACTTCTAGGATTGACTACTATGCTACCTATGACACATTGTCAATCCTAAAAAGCAAACATGCTAAGATGATTTTGGAAGCGTACACTAGTTGGATCACAAGACACTTCAGTGTGGAGAAGACAGTAGTAGTAATGCAAAAGTATTTGTACTGGAAAAAAATCTGAAAATATATTGGAAAATATATCAAATATTTCACTATTTGTACCATCACCAAGCCAACCATTAAGAAGCAAGGCCTGTACACTCCTTTTCCCACTCTTAGCTTACCTTGGGAATCCATCTCCATGGACTATATGTTTGGCCATCCTTCTACAAGGCATGCTAATGATTTTGTGTCTATGGTCATTGATAGATTTTCAAGGATGGCTACATTAGCCGCCTACAAGAAGATTATCGCATTCAAAGCCACTGCTAAAGTATTTTTCAAATGAGTGTGACTACATATTAGGGTCCCACAAACCATTATATCATATCGAGATAGCAGGTTCCTAGGCACAATTTTCTGAAGCCTCTAATTTTTGTTGGACACCAAGCTCAACAAACCAACTACATTCCACCCCCAAATTGTTGGTTAGATAAAGGTCTTCGATAGGATGATAGTGCACATACTACACATGTACAACTCCAAACATCCACAAATATGGGATGAGAGTCTTCCCTATGTGAAACATATATATAACATAACTCTTCATAGTTAGACAAGCCACAACCCTTTGAAGTGGGCCTAAGACTTCAACAATTATGTCCCATTGATGTTGCAATACCTTTTGCAACTACACAGGAAGAATTTTCACATGTTCAGTCTCATGTTGCTAAAGCCACAAATTTTATTGAATGCAATCCACACCTCTTCCAATAGGTTCATTATATATTAGATATATCTAATTACCAATGCAATCAATTCCATGATCAACATCAAATGCCACATAAGTTTCAAGTGGGTGACAAGGTTTGGTTGACTTCAAAAAAGGATTGCCTTTCTAGAGCCCATAAAATCTTTGACCACTCTGATACGGGACTTAGACGATCACCAAGGCTATGGGTGACAATGGTTTCAAGCTATGTATCCACCCATTCCTTGGCCTACATCTAGTATTCAATGTGGAATGCCCTCAACCATGCTTTCCACCATTGTTGTACACATCAAACATTGTTGAGTAGCTGACACCAGTAAAGATCAACCCATATTGCATTAAACTATCCACAACTAACTAGATCTTGGAGGAGCCAGTTGTATCAAGTTGTCAAAGATGGCTAGCTCCTACACAAAGCTAAATGGAGCACAAGGGACCAAGTTAGACATAAGTTTATCCACATGATGGAGGTGCTCAATGAAATGGGTACCACTGCTTCTTAAGGGTGGAGGGTTGATATAGGTGGATATTTGTGCCCACCCGCCTATTCCACTTGGACCCACAAAATTGTTTCTATTGGTAATTTAATTGATCTTAAATTACTTTGTAAATTGTTTATCAGGATTGTAAACTGATGAAGTGTATGTGTGACCATTTGTGCTACGATTCTTTATTCTATGAGTAATTTTAAAATTGAATTTGGATGTTTTCATGCACATGGTTTATCTAAGAATCACTCAAAATAAAATGTTTGTCACTCTTGCAGGAAAGGAAAGTATCACAGTAATAGAAATAAAGCTAATATGAAGTGTAAGAATAAATACCACACTAGAAAAATCAAATCTAAATCTTGTTCACACCGATAGAAAAAAAATATTGAAAGAAATTATACTTCTAATGGAAAATTCCAATCAAATGATTATACTTTCTATATATCAATCAAATTTTACATGTGCATAATAAATCCCCTTGATTATTTTATTCATCCTTCATAAAACAAGATTAAATTTATGAAAGAAATTCTATAGAAAGATATGTACAACAAATTCTATTACAAAATAAATAACAAATTCTATCTTAATTGTTATTAACATTATTCTAAAAATCAAAGTTATAATCACTTTGATAACATAAGACTACGAAACAAAAAGATTTACTGGAAATAAAAATGAAACCTTGCAGCACCTAGGGGCCCTCCCATGAGTGCAGGTATAGAGATATCAATAGAGAATAACCACACATTTATATGCACAACACAATGAAATCAAGAGTTGGATTAAATGACTGCAAAGAGTTTTTAAAATAATAATTAGTCATGTGAATCATCGTGTCAAGAGGCAATTTTTATAACCTCCTTTGTTAAGATGTTTAGATATTTCTAAGCCTTTCCTTCTCAAGGGAACATCCTAAAATAAAATCATCTAAATAAAATAATGATTCTTCGTGATTTCTATCAAAGAAGAAAATCATGAGTAAAACTATCAACATTGATCAACAATATTCTTACTCACCTGATTTGTCTTCATTCTTTTTCGCTGGGTTGACTTCCACATTGACCTGCTCATACAAGCATCCTTATCACCTTGCCAAATCATAGGAATAGGTGGATATCATTGTGTTGGTTTCCAACTACCTATTCATATCCTTTGCTCCTCAAATGATGTTTCAGACTCTATAGATTCTTCAAGTAAGTTGTAAAATCGATTATTAGCCACAAAATTGATGCAATTCTTGGTAGCTTGTGTGAATATTAAATCAAATAATAAAGAAACAATGAAACTATGAATAAAAGATTATTAGATACCTATTTTTTCTAATATCCTTGCAAAATGACACTCAATTGGAGTTATTATGGTAAAAAACGAAGAGAATGGAGTTTAAGGAGGGTGTCAAAAAGAAACAATTTTGGTATTCAATAGTTTCCTTTCATTTTCATCTTTTCTAGCACAATTTCCTATTTTGATAGTTTTCTAATTTTTGGGAGTTTCTAGTCTTGAATTTCCGAAGCCATTTTGAGGCTCTAAACAATATTTTTTGGGAAAATGGGAGAACATGATCCATTGAATTACATTTTCAATAGAAATTCAGTGTCCTTGGATAAAGCTTTCTAACAAACTATTGTACGTGCTAAATTGAGATCAAATGCCAAACTTATAACCCCAAGGATTTGATGTTCCAACTAATCCAATTGTGGCTCCTAGGGTTAGGATTCCAGATGTTTAGGGATTTTCATTGTTTCTTAATGATAAACATACCTCTCAGCCTCATTGTAATACAATTCATAAGGCATATAACAATCACATCTCTTCTCAAAGATAAGTTACCATTGCCCGAGCTAGTTTATTTCCATTCCGAATGTAAAAATTTTCAGTGTTTTCTATTTATTAATTGAAGTTTTATTTTTTTGTATCTCTATGTTCTTGTTTAAATATATATTTCATTTTTTTTCTTTATAAATCTAGATCAAGTCCCATTTGTGTGAGTGTTATAACCGAGCACTAAGGATAGGGAAAAACCCAAAGCATATTTACATATGTCATCCGGAGTTGAGCTTCATTAGCCAAAGGAGAGAAGAAGTAGTCTCCATGTCAATCATATGGCCAAAAGACATGAGAAAGAGCACACATGCAGGCGAGATCTAAGATGTTGGATTCCAATGCAGTGTTAGCATTGTCCACATGTCCCAGAGGAATTACCCTAGTGATTTTGAAGGGATACCAAGGTGATCCCGTTGAGATTAAATCACAAGGACAACATGGGGAAGTGGGGTCATTTGCTTGGTGTTTGGAGAATTATGGTGGAGAAACTTGAGTATATTAAAAATATGAATTTAAGCCTTACCACGTAATTGAGGAATTTGTGGGACCCATGGAAGGTTATGTGGCATGAGTTGACATGGTGACCTAGCAGGAAGGACACACGTTAGTCAGAATTAGGGCATTTGTGGGGCCAAGTGGCCTGTAAAAGGGTGACACATGATGCTCCTTGAGTAAAGACACATTGAGCGTGTGATGTTATCTCGGTGATTTTTCATGGAGTTGGGTGCAATATCAGTAGGATTTTATCCCCAGGGTGATTTGGCAAGGTGGGACAGTGTTGGTGCAATGTCTCAACATGGAGAATCCTTGTCACCTTTCAACACAATCCCAAAGGTTTACAAGACCATGTAAACCCAACATTTTTTTAAGCCATTGCTAAGGAAAATTTCGAGAGGATAAGGTCATAGTGGAGCTCAAGTGCGTGCCTATAGCAAATGGTTTTGGGACACGTTGGAGGAGTGGTCCATAGTGGACCCACGTAACCATGAACCTTGGACTCAGATGGATTCTTCTGGTGTTGGGTGCATAACTCTTTATATTTTATCCATGAGGTGAGTTGGAAAGGGTGTCCCACATGGAATACATGTTATAACATATATTTCCTTATATGAATGTGTTACGACCTAGGGTTGTGGAAAGTCGTAATGCGACATGAATGGGTTAATAGTTGAAATAACATGACACCTATCATTAACAGGTCCAAAATTTCCATGTCAGAAATGACATGGATTCCTATGTGAGCACCACATGGGGACCATTTAGGTTCCACATGGGAGGGTAGAGTGACGTGGAACTATATGATAACCCAATATTTTAGTGGCCATATCTTTTGATCCATGACTCATATTGAACTAAATTTGATATCATTGCAACAGTCTTGACAAGACAAGCACAATGATGCCATCCATTTTAATTTTTGAGGAGGTCAACAAAGTTCACAAAATTTAGACCCCATTACCATAACTAGACCTTGGATGTTAGGTGTTTAAAGTGACTACCTCCTTCTACCCTTATTAGGCCTAGGGATTGTAGGGGGTATGTTACATCATAATTGGAGGGTCATAACCCATTTGTTATGTGGATTTCATGGGGGCATTCAAAGCAGTTCACATCATTATGGTTTGAGTACCTTCCAGTTACTTTCAACTTAGAGACAAATTATAAGGTCAACCCCAATTTTCTCACAAAATCAATGTGTGGAGAAGGGTTTTTCACTATTGGAGTCTGAATAGCTTTCTCTCTACTAAAAGAACTCTCATTGCAACACTTGTCCAACAAATTTATGCACAAATTACTAGTCTCAGTGGAATAAAGGGTCCATTCTATAGAAATGGTGGGGAGGAAAGGTTCATAGGAAACCCTAGACTATATATCAACATAGCACCAGGTTTCATCAAATAATAGTAAAATGGGGATTAAAAATAAGAAGAATCACATCACAAACATAGTCAATGAGGGAAAATTTCCGCTAGTGCTTGGGAAAGATGCCCCCCTTCAAAATGTTATTTATATGGTAGATAAATATTTGGTCAATCACCCCAAAGGTTAACATTTTTGCTTCAAAACAATTAAATCTTAGGCAAAAAGGTAGACTAATTGATTGGTCCATGTTGGCTTGAGGGTGTCTGACCCAAGTTTAGTGTTAATTAGCCAAACAAATCCCTGCACTACCGGCCCTATCGGCATCAGTTCGCAGAACGCTGACCGAAGTAGTATGGGGGGATGCTGGAACCAAGTTTACACACCCTGAGATGGTTGTGATGTTATTTGATTCCCTCTTTCCCTGCCTTCGTGTAGGTTGCTTCGCTCTAGGGCTTGTAAGGCAAATCCTCTATTCTAGCCTTTATTACCTCTATGAAAGGGTATGATCGACCTTAGCGAAGCCTAACCTATTCTTCAGGTAACTTCACACTACTATGGCAGTGTGTCGTGCAGATTCCCCAATTAATCCAAGTGATTTTCTTATCTTATCAAACAATTGTAGTTAACACCGCATAAATAGATAATTGTAATTGCATTCAATTACTCAACGTAATTGCATTCATTCACACATCACATAAGCATAATAAAGGAAATTCATACATAACATATCAAGATGCAATAATAGAAAAGAGATACAATAATTGCCTAATATTTCCCTTTATTGATATCTTCCAAGTGTTTACAAACTCCATCCGCCCTATGCACACAGCTACAGGGGGACACACACTCAGCTGCGGATTTCTACCCTAGGCTTCTCCACACTCAGCTACAAAGCCTTTATCTATGCTACAACCCAAGACTTAGACTTCTTGCTTTAGAGGTATGACTCTATGACATCATTAATCATTCTATGTTCTTCTATATCCTTGAAACTACTTAGAGCTTAGCTCTTTTTATACAATCCCATGGTCCATAGGCCATGGGTAGAATTCTTACAACTGACTTTATTTTATAAAACTAAGGGTGGAATACCCTTTGTGAAACATAACACCTTCGTGCTCCATGACAACAAAATGTGGAGACTTTACCATTTCATCACAAAATTTAACTCAAATGTGGGCTTGTAGCCACAAAACTGCCCCTGAGGGATCTCGCTCCCAACCGGCCCCCAACACAAACATTGTGACTCACCCTCGAGTCACTCAGTAGGTGCAAAGATATTTTTTTGAAGCCCATCTAGCTTGACCCGTATGACAGCTAACTTTGCTGCGCACTGAGCTAATGCTTTCTTCACATCTTCCACTGTCTTCTTGGTCACTGGTCCTGCACTGTCATCCTGAAGCTTTTGTTGCATCACATGCACAGTCACAAGATTGCCTTCAATATTTCCTATCATTGTGTAAGCTTCCTCCAGCCAGGAATTTAGTCACACCTTCAGCACTACTTCCTTATGCAGCACTTTGTCCACCTATTCCTTTAATTACTTGGCTTGCGGCTTAGCCAACCTCTCTATAAGCGCAACAATTTGCGTTGTACCCTTAACTTCATCGTAGCACTATTGTAGTTCACATGTTTTTGTCTCTAGCCTATGTATATTTGGGTCCCCCTACAAGCTTGTCAGGACCTCAAATGATTTCTTGAACAACTGTGTGCAGTCTACTACTGCACTGTACACTACCGTGACTGCTTCTGTGATAACGACTACCCATTGTTCCTTTACTGCTGGTGGTGTTGAAGGTTGGACCCTCAACTGTAGCTTTGTAATCTATAGGTTCAAATCTAGCTGAACTTGTGCCATCTCTGTCCGAGTGTCATGCACCCTTGTGGCCAATTTGTGGATGCGGACCTTGAGTGGCTCCTCTTTCGGAATCAACAACTCTGGGACCATTCTACATGCCTCCTCAAGGACTTGCATAATCTTCTTGCTCTGGTTATTCACCTCGGTCTCAGTGGGGATGGAAGCATTTCTCTATAGGGCCATTTGTTCATTGTTGATCTGATTTTCCCTGATCACCTAGAAGGTGCGGTGCTCTCGGGCCCTTAGTTCTGCAATTACTCCATCCTGCAAGAGGTGAGTGCTTCACGTGGAAGAACTCCCAGGTTCAACCCAACTACCTTCAACGTGCTAAAAGTGGGCCTGTCAGCCTCATTTTCCATGGTCAGTGCTCAATCTGGCAACACTATCGCACTAAAAGCCTTCATGCGCAGCATATCGACAACCTCTAAAGTGTTGATAGCCAAGCTTGTAGACACCATACTAGCCCGCAACGCATAGGTCTGCAATTCTTGCAACCCGGTTTGGATGGCCCTTAGTACAATCTATTGTTGTTGTTAAAATTGTTGCAAGGCCTCTGTGGTGACATCTGTAACTATGTCACCGGTATCATGTAAGTTGCCCTCCATCAATGTGATAGGGTCCAAAAAGGTCTTGGTCGCTTTGGAATTCTTTCTAGACCCTCCCTTCTCCATCTCTCTAGGGCACTTAATGTGGGCAAACGTCTCCTAAGGGTCTGCGTTGTTCTTCTTTGTGTCTTCTTCTTTTGTCTCAAGTGAAGGTGATTGCACGCTTTTGTCAAAGCCACACTCTGTGCCACCTATCTGTTTTCCTACCTCCTTTTCTACATGTTCCACCCGGGCCTTCTCAGTGGCCTCCTTTTTCCTCTTCTCAACTAGTTGTGCCATCTTTAGTTTTGCGTCATCCTTCTTCTTCTATGCAGTAGACTTACTTCTACCCACTACCAAGTCTGTGGTAGTGTGCCACTCTGTCAACCATTGATCAAGCACTGAATCACTAGCATCATCTGTGGCCAGATACAACAAGTTGTACCACTTCTGCATAGGGTCCTTCCCCACCCTTATGGAGACTCGATGGAAATCAGCTTTGAACTCGGCATAGCTCTATAGGTTAGCATACACCATGGGTGACAATCATGGCTTGCGATTGATGGCCATCCTGATATTCATCTCCATCAAGATCCAGAAGATCTTGCTGTCCCGAACTCGCTATGTGTCCTTGGTCGCCAACAGAGAAGCGTACTTCACTACTTTAGGGAGGTCTGAAGCGACCGAAGGGAATTGGCTCTCCTCTGGTAGCTCCCATGGTACCTACACAATTGATAGCAAGAGCCATGCATAGTGGAATGTGTTGCTAAGCTCTTGTGCTTCGTGGCAGTTCACCAGGAACAGTCTGCGAAGGTAGTATGACCAGTTAAACTCGACTCCCTTCGCGCACTGTTGTGTGAGAGTGATGAGAGGTGTTGGCACCTCATCGATGTGAAACTTTTGTATCACCTTCCTTGTAAGGATCTGCATTGCTACCTTCAAAGTGGGGTGGTAGATGATGGAGATAGTGTACCCGTACGTCTTCTTCACCAACTTAAATTTCTCCTTCATTGATTCTACGAGTGCCTGCTCACCACCATTGCCACCAAAGATCATTGATGGATTCTCACTTGTATATAGTAGGCACATTATTCGGTGAATTAACATGTTTGTTATGGGTATTGGCTCCTCCAGCCATAGACACCCATCATGCACCAACCATAGCAACTTCTTGATGACCAAAACTATCACTGGGTGTGGTTATAGTGCGAAACCCAGAGTAGGTTGAGAAACCCTGCCTTCTTTACTCCTTTTAGCCACCTCCATGGCTCCAACATGGTCATCCCCGTATTCATGTCTATCATGTGGTGCATCAGCTTCTTGGTCGCTAGGTGCAGGGACTTTCCATGGTCTACAAAGTCCCAATCTTTAAGCTTCATTATCGGCACTTGTGCCAAACGCGGACCGTCGAAAGCAATTTCATCTAGTAGCAGAGGGGTTTGTAGGGGAGTCTTACTCTCATCAACATCCTTGGGGACCTTGGCCTTAGGCTTCCGCGAAGGGACATACTTTGGCAACTGCGTAATAGGGTTCACACCTTGGGCTTCAACCTCTTCTACTTCCATTCCCACATCCTTATCATCCATCAAGATGTCTTCAATATATTCCTCCTCTGCTTCTAGGTTTATAGCATTTCCTTTCTCCTGTGCAGTGGGCTTTGGTGGGTTTTTTCTTGGCGATGCACGCACCAGTATGGTAGGCTTCTTGCCCTTATTTTCCTTCTTAGTTTCCTTGGTCAGGGTTGGCTTCAATCTCAGTGTTCTTATGATTTAGGGACCTCCCCCAATACTTCAGCTACTTCTAGAGCAACTACTTCGGGGGCAGCTACTTCTCCCTGTTTTTCCATTTCTTGTGTTGACTCTTCGACTACTTGTTGTGTATTGATACTTTCGGGGAATGTTGACATGATCTTCCACAAGAATTCTTGTGTGTCCATCGACAAAGTCTCAAATACCCCAGAAACTATTATAAGCTCATATTTCTCACAATTCGTAGGCACCTGAGAGCTTAATAGCTTAATCCTCAAAATGCCAAGCGTTTCTTGCTAGACAACCATTTGTAATTTATAGGGATTTTTGAATTCAAATCTAACTGTTCCCCCAAAATTGGTTCATTAATGCTGGATTGGTGGCAAATTTTCAAGGATTTGAGCCATAAATTCCATCTTTAATGTCAACCGCCCACTCCATTTGGCCTCACTTTGCATCACACCTACGCAATTTCTCCCTGGGTAGTGCAGCTCCCTCCGCGCTGCTGCAGACCCAATGACACTTCATTACTTCACACCATCCTCCCATTGCGCAGCTTCACAACCCAAGAAGTGTAGTTTATAGTCCCACGCCTCCTTTCATCTACCTGGAGTGCTAAGACTATGCTACCTTCATTTAGTGACATGGTCGGACCACCGGTGTATGGCTTGAAGCGACTGCCATTCACCTTTCCTAGGGAGGGTTTTCCATTTAATTTGACTAGCTGTACGGCTCCTTCATCAGTAATTTCCTTAATGACATAAAACCCTAAGTAGTGCATCCTAAACTTCCATGGAAATTTATCAAACTTACTATCATATAAGAAAACTAGGCCATTTACCTTAAACGTGCATATCTTAATATGTCGATCATGCCATGCCTTTTCACATTGGTTTTCGACCTATTGGTTAAATCCAACCAAAAAGCTCTCTTCTTTGAGCTCATCCAGCTGTGTGAGCCTCTCCTCCAGGGCTCTACAATCAGTCATACCTATGAGCACTGCTCCACGTAAACTAGGCATGATGTATTCCATAGGCATTATTGCTTCAACCCCATAGACGAGCCTAAAGGGGGTTTGTCTAGTCAACTTCTTGCATGTCATTCGATAAGCCCATCATACTGTAGCTATTTGTAGGTCCCAATCACTTCGCTGAGCATTATAAACCTTGGTCAGCATATTTTCAACCACTTTGTTAAATGCTTCCACCATCCCATTAGCCTGCGGGTGATAAGGCATGCTCTTCTAGTGATATACCTGAAATTACTCCATCAATGCGATGATCATCTCATTCAGGAAGTGTGTACCATGATCACTCATCAAGATCTTTGGACAAACAAATCGCATCAGTCCATGCTTAAATAGAAACTTCGTGGTAGTCACACCCATGCAATCCTTCGTTGGCTGCACCTCTACCCAACGAGTCAAATAATCCATGGCGGTGATAATGTACCTTGCTTCTATCTTTCCTTGAGGCTGAATGGGTCCCAAAAAATCTATCACCCATTTCTCAAAGGGTTGCAACATCGTCTGTGGATTCAAAGGCATCTCATCACTCTACGATGGCCTGCCAATCCTTTGATACACATCACATGCCTTGCAATATGCTTTTGAGTCTTGATGGAGGGTTGGCCACCACAACCCTATGCATAGAATCTTCTATCCGGTTTCTCTTCCTGCATAATGTCCTCCCATGGTGCCCCCATGAGTGTCTATGAGGATGCTGCTTCTTTCAAACTTAGGTACATACTGTCACAATATCTCATTAGTCCACATCTTGTACAGATTCCCAGCAATGACAGAGAAATCTACCACATTCACCACTATTTCCTTCTTTTTCTAAATAGTGTATCCTTCCTGAGTAGTTCATGTCATTAGGAAATGTATTATATCCTCAAAATGACCATCTATAGTGTGCATTGCAAATAGCTGTGCGTTAGGTTATTTTTCCTCCAAGTTAATGGGTTCCTCCCCTATTTCGATGCGTGACAGATGGTCTAGTCTCGTGTTTAGACATCCAAGTTTTAAAACAATTTCAAAATCGTACTCCTGGAATAGATGTTGGCTACATGGGGCCTAAACCAGGTCCAACAATGAGTTTAGCCAAGAAAAACCCGGTACTACTGGCCCTTGTGGCAACAATCTGTAGAGCACAGACTGAGGTCTCACCTAAAGTAGTACGGTAGGGTGCTGGAACTAGGTTTTTGCACCCTAGGGATGTCTCGATGAGGGTTCTGAAGGTTCGCGATCCTAATCCATGCATTGCGCTGCTCCACGTAGCTTCCTATTCTTTGCAAACCATGCGACCTTTGTGAATACTATGTTATTCCAATCCGATCCTTACTTATCTATTATATTATTACTTAGTATATGTGGGCCCAATATTCTTATTACTTTGTTCAACTTTTAAATTAGCACACGTACTTAAAAGCAATATAAATGCATAAAGATAACCAGAACATGGAAATATAGATCTACAAAAAGATGCACAATATTATGAATCAATCTCATCTTTATTAATACTCAAGTTCAGTTGCAGACCCGACTCCACCCTATGCACTCAACTGCAAAGGTCTGCACACTCAGCTGCAGAGTATCTACCTATCACTATGACCTAATACCTTCAAATCTACTTCTAGTTTCTAACCATGCCTTCGCAATTGTCTATCCTTTTCAAAAGTTAAGACTCACTTTACACTTAGAGCCTTGCTCTATTTATACAATCCCATGGTCTACGGACCATGGGTAGGATGACACACTTTACATTATTTTAGGGCGGACAACCCTAGACTCTTGTGCTTCGCACCAAAATTTCACGGGGCCTTTACATTACACTTGACCAAAATTCAGGCTTCAAGCCCAAAAAACATGCTATGGGGGGATCCACTGCCCATCAGGCCCCTAACTCAATCATCATGACTCATCCTGAGTCACTCTGCTAGTGCAGTGATCTTTGCACGAAGTCCATGCAGCAGGTCTCACGCAACTTGGGTGTCTGCAACACACTGTTTCGCCACCTGTTTTACTTGTTGCACACATATCTCTGAACTTTCATGAGAAGGGTCACATTCCTATCCAACGATGTATAGTTCTTACATCTGTGCCAACTTCCCTTCAATGATAGCTATGACTATGAACACGTCATTGATCAATGCGTGCTTTTAAGTAGGGCTTCCTTTTGGTGTGAGGCATCTAATCAGTCCTTCAATGCCCTTGCCTGTGGTAGTCTGGTGAGTTGTTGAGTAAGGTAAACCATCTGTACAGTGCCCCAGATACTATCATACTCCTACCACAACTTGCGTGCCTCTATCTCTAAGTGCTGTAGGTTTGGGTCTTCCTACAGGTGTGTAAGTATCGTGAGTGCTTGCTCCAACATCCTAGTGCACCCTTGTGTTGCTTGGCCAATTTGTTCCAACCCCATATGGATAGCGCAGGTGCACTACTTTCTGACTTCTAGGGGTGTCGAGGGCTGCGCCTTCAATCGCAGCTTGGCGATTTGCAGGTTCAGCTCCAGCTAAGCATTTTCCATTTCCTCTTGGGCCTCGTAGAATCCGACCGCCAATCTATGGACCCGCTCTGCTGCTGGTAGTTCTGCGGGCATGACCAACTCTGGGATGCTCCTGCATGCATCTTCTATGGCCTGCTCCAACCCACTAGCCTGTGTAACCAACACATCCCTCTGGATGCTGAGCTGGTCCATATTAATTTTCTGCTCATGCAGGACCTGGATCGCTTGGCCTGCTTGGGTGCAGAGTTCGGCGATGACCCCATCCTGTAGGTCGTACAATATTTCACACTGCAGGGTGGCCAAGTTCAAGCCGACCACTTTCATGCTACTCAACATAACCCAATCATCCTCGCTTGCTACTGCTAACACGCCTTCGGGCAAGATGAAGGTGTTACCCATATGAGCATGAAACAACTGTTCGGCTTCAGCAGTTACTGCTATGACATACTAGGCCATTGTGCGTGTTTTGGTGTATTGCACCTATAAACCTTGTAGTTGTAGATTGAGCACCCCCAACATAGTGTTTTGCTCCATCCATAATCCTTAGAGCATGCCCTCCGCGACTTCCTAAATTGTTTTGCTGATATCCAATAGATCACCTTCTGTGAGCATGATCAGGTCATCGAACGTCTTTGTGGTTTTTCCTTTCTTCCTAGGGAGGGTTCTATCCAGGTCACGTGGCTTCTTGAGTTATGTTGATTTCGTACTATGGTCCGCGTGGTCCTCCTCCTTGTCCACTTCCTTGGTCTGCTGCCCCGAGGACATCTCCTGGCCTTCCTTGGCCTCTCTAGTTAGTGTGGTTGTGGGCTCTGCCACCTGCGTTGCTGTTGTTGCATCAGCCACATTCTGCCATGTGGCTGCTTCTTGTTCCTGGCACTTCCTCTCAGCCAACTGCATGAGGTACAACTTGGTGTCCTTCTTTCATTTCTGAGTTGTGACCTTCTCCATTTTTTCCAAGTCCAGGGCGTTCCACTCTAGAGGCCATGACTCCATCACTGTGAAGATCACATCATCTGTGGAAATGAACAAAAGCTTCACCTATTTTCGTACTAGATCCTTGCGCACTTGGATATACAGGTTATGCATATTTGCCTTGAATTCTGTCATGCTTTGCAAGCTGTTATGAATGGTAGGGTACAAGTGCAGCCTAAGGTTGATCCATGTTCAGATGCTTGCCTCTAAAAACACCCTGAACACCTTTATCTCATGAATCTTGTTCACGTCTTCTATAGCCCAGAGCAAGGTGTACCTTGTGGCTTCAAGCAGGTCACCCTCAGTAGTGGGAAAATTTTTGTCCGCTTACAGCTCCCCTGCAACCAACAAGATGGATAAAAGCAACCACGCATAGTGGAAGGTCTTAGCCTTCTCCTCGGCCTCCCTGCAATTTGTCAAGAACTCGTCACAGAGGAACTGCACCCAGTTGAACTGGACCCACTCTACATATTTCTCTGCCAACGCAATCATCGATGCTGGTATTTCGTCAGTATGGCATTTCCTCATTAGCTTGCCGACCAGTAGCTGGGTGGCGACGCACACCCCTTGGTCTTTAAGACTTGCTATTACGCACCCCCGTTTTCCCTTTTCTAGTTTATACTTGGCCTTCATAGCTTCTGCGAGGGCCAAGTCATTGCTTTTCCTTGCTATGGCTATGGGGTTGTTTCCTTTGACTGGCAGTCGAGAAATTTGGTGAATTAGATTAGCCGTGATGGGAATTAACTCCAACCAGAGATGCCCATCATGCACTAGGCACAACAGTTTCCTGATGACAAAAATGGTGATGGGCACGCAATGGTAGTGGGGTATGCATCGCAGGTGGAGTAACCCAGCCTTCTCAACACCACGCAACCATTTCTACTTTATTAACATCTCTGTGGCCGACCGTGGGAACTTCTCTCTATCCACGAGGTCTCAATATTCAAACTTCATAGTAGGTATTCTTCCCAATGGTGGACCTTCAAACCTTATATCATCGTGCAGGAGCGGGGTTTGGAGCACACTCTTCGTGGCCTCCAAGTCCTTCAGTACCTTGGCTTTCCCCTTCCATGATGGTATGTAGGGAGGTAACTTTTTCATGAAATTCCTTTGGGAGACATCCTCTGCTTCATTGTCTTGCACCTTAATTTGGGCAATTAGGGCTTGCAAGTCTTCCTCTTCCTCCGCTGTTTCAATGGTGACGACCTTTCCCTTCTCTGCCATTAACAATTTTCCGAACCATGGGTTTCTTGAGAATACACAGACTAGCCCCATTGTTTACTTATTTTTTTGTGGTTGTGGCATGCGTGGTGATTTTGAAACTTCGGGTGCAGTGGCCACCTCTCTATGCTCCTCATGGGCTATACCAAACTCCACGATAACTACGACGAATTGCACTATTGTTCTAGTAGCTGTCATTGTGTCTACACTTGAGGATGGTAAGAGTATCCGATGCTCAATGCTCTATACTTGCTCAATTCTGAAACTACCAATTGTTTCCTTGGAGTTAGCCCTAGGGGTTTTATAGCGTCCTTTGACTTTGAATTCAACCCTTCCACCTACTTCTGCCTCATTAATGCCTTCTTGGCGGCAAATCGTCCCAAATATTGTTCTTAATTCGTGTTTTAGTTGCCCGGTGCCCACTCCTTCTTGCCTTAAATCATACTTCTTGTCATGAACAGTGACACCAATGGTCACCTCCCAGCCTACCCGCGCAGTAGCATAGCCCCTTATGCATGGCCATGACCCCTAGGACATATTGATCTTGCGCGCAACCTCCTTGTCATGTAGCTCCCATACAGACTCTTTTATAGTCGCACTCTCTTACAACTGCTTGGAGTACTGAAAGTGTGCTTCCTATGGTTAGTCAAGTGTAGGCTTCAATTCGCCTTCCTTAGCTACCCTCACACTAGTTAGTGCCTCACATTCCTCCTTATGTGGTGCACTCCCTTGTTTACTTTATCTCATAAAGTGTGGTCACAGCCATGGTAGCAAGGTCATAAATTCTTCTACTATAGTAGTATGGCTAGTTATTCATTGTCCCATCGTGCTTAGTTTCCTGGCACAGCATGCTCGCACGACTTTTGTTTCCAGTTTTTTTATTTCTTCGTCCAATATCATGCTTTTCTTTCTCAGCCATAGCCAATCACCTTTGAGTTCGCGAAGTTTCAAGTTCCCTGGTCGAATGGCTTCTTATAACTGCATAATTTCTTTACCCGGGTCCTCGGGTACTGTCCCAACTGTGGGAGCTATTTTAGCGGGATTCTTCTCTGCTCTTATGGTTTTGTCTCTTCTCATCAGTTTTGGGATCACTTCCACGCTCTAGTTTTTGCTTATGGCCCTATAGGCCCATCGAACCGTTGGTACTCGCAGGTCCCAATCAGTTCATCTCACCTAGTGAAATCTGTTCATGATTCCGAATAGCTTTTTGAATGCTCCGACATGGAATCTTTGTGGTGCACGTCACCTTTCTTGCAGCTGTGTCTGGTTCTGATTTTCGATCCTTCTTCTAGGATGTGCTTGCATAACACATGTTTGCACCCATCAACACAGGTGGGCTTGCAAGCTACTTCATCCTGGCTACCTAGCTCTCGTTTGACATTGGGGGCTTCCAAATCATAAGTCCATCCATCTTCTACATTCGCCCCAGTTTACAATGGTCTTTTGATGTGTCCTCCACCATCGTGAGGGTGTTGTGCATAGAGCCCATTCCAGCGCACCGTACTGCTATTGCTCATGTATTGCACTTTCAAATTTGTCTAGGAATTCATCCATCTCCATCACCCTCTCATAAGTTGGTAGTTCCCTTGCCTCTGTCATCACGCAACGCAGTGATCATGTTGCAATTTACCATTGTCACTTCATGCAACCAGTTTTGCTAGAGTTCTACTTCTTCATCTGAATCTGATGTGCAAGAACTGTCACGCTCCCACGAGATTCTCCCATTTGTAATCAGGTTCACCTGCTTCTACTCTCGTGGTTCTCTACTAAATACAATCCAGGTCATCGTCGCTTTCATTGTCATGCACTGGTTTGGTGTAGCATGCTCCTTCCACTGGGTCTAGTGAGACTACTATGCGTAGGGACTTTTTCTCAAAGATCATCTTCCACTTCCTCAGCTTGATATCTCCATTCATATCAATGGTCCAGTCTATTCCTAGCAACACAGGATAGGCATTGCTGTCATTAACAATCTCTATTACTTCAAAGTCTATCTGTGTGCTTTCACCTTCGATATCAACTGTTACCCCTTGCAACCTCTCCATTGAAAAAATCTTCTGTTGGTTCACCATTTGTAATTGAAGAGGGGACCACTGTAATGCAGGCTTGCCCATACATTCCCATGTCTACTTTGGTAATACATTTGTGTCTGAACCTAGGTCTAGGATTACTTGATCCATTTCATACTCACCAATCTACATCATCAATCTCATCTTCCTCTCAATGCGCAATACATTCTTTCCTAGTTTCCGGACTATACATGGTTCCCCTGACCCTGGGTACCTAGTGATAAACTCCTATAGTCCCTTAACTGCCTTATTGTTGCATAGCAATTTCATGCATGTCTGCAAAAAGGTAGTAACCATGGAAGGATCCTTCCCTAGCTCTGGTTGATCCTTACTACCCGAAGTAGAGGCCTCCACAAAGCTATTCTTAGCTTCCATGAACGTTTCCTTTGTGTGTTCTAGGTCAAACTCAAGTTCCTTTATAGGAGCCTTGCGAACCCATGTATCTTCCTCAGGCTGCTTCCCCTTATCCTCTCTTGTTGTCGCATCGCTTTTGAGCATCATGTTCACATTTGGGTCTTCTTTGCATGGTTCAGACCTCATCATTTAGATATTTTGAGGCAAAGGAGGCTAGAGTACCCCTTTCTCGTGCATTTGTGCCATCAACGTAGGACAATCTGTCATTTCATGATCAAATTGAGCACAATATGAATAGTATATTCTTATTGGGTTGGTACAATCGTAGGCGTAGTGCCCTGGTCCCCCACAATTGTAACAAATTAACTGTCCATGGCCCCTTCCTTGTCCCATTCCTCCTTGTCTTGGACCTCGTCCCTAAAATCTAGGGCATTCCATCCCTACCGTTGGGTCAAGGCCTTGCCGTTTTGTCTGCATTCTAAAGGCTGGGGTCTGATCCATCATTAACTCATAGCTGCAACAATTACACTCATCGTGGCCTACTGACCAGCAGAAATTACAAAACAACTGTTGGGGAGTCTATGTATACTTCTGCAACAAATAACAATTAGCCATCATGTGTTTTCCTCCTATTTGACAGACCACACACCATAACATGGTTGTTGCACATGGTCCTGCCTATGCCTCTAGTCTCAATGGCATTGGCCCCCCTCGTGCCAAGTAGTTCATGAATATTGGACAGTGGTCTTTGTCATGACCCTAGCCTTTCCATTTTACGTACCATACTTCCTCGCACGCCTGTGGCTACAGTGCCCTATCCTGCTTCAATCTCTCCATTTCCAAGAAGATATTCTACATTTGAGTGTGGATTTGTTGAACTCCCAGCCCCGGATCTTGTATCATTGTCTTGTGCAACCTCATCTCTATTTGCAACGCTTCGACCTGGGTAGAAAGTTTCTGTTGTGATAGCACCGTCCTCAAGTGCAGTGTGAAAGATGCTACAAACCATGCGTGATGTTGTGCACTGTGAGAATCATATTGGCCTCACAAATCGTACTCTTCAGTTGCTGATCTAGATCCGAGGGGGTCTCACCTGGAAGCATCGTGATCTCTTTAAACCTGATGATTGACTGTGTCTCTGATTTGGGCTAGCTAAATTCTCTATTCAGTGCATTCTAGATCTCCGTTATCCCTACATTTGGGTGGTCATAAGAGTTCTTGATATACCATGTCAACGTGTGATCCTGCAACATGCTCACCAATGTAGCCTTCTTAATGTTGTCGTCCGTAACCCTTTGTGATTCCCACAGTGCTCTTACCACGAACCAGAACTGGTCTAGATCCTCATTACCTACTCCTTTGAATATGGGTATCTCGATCATGCTCACCATGCTGAACTGTGGGGTTGGTGGATGTGGAGTGGGTGGAGATGGAGGTGGAGGTGAAGTGGGTGATGGCATGGGTGGAGGTGGTAACTACAGAATGCACTCTCTTATCAAACTGACCACACTTCTTGAAGAGACCCGAGTGAGCTCCTCCTTGCTCTCTCGCAAAGGTGAAATTAGGCTATTATTTCCTAATTCCCTGCTACCTTTGTAGAGCTTTCCACTCCACGTCGTTCCAAACATTAATGTATTTGCATAACCCCCTTTTCACATAACAACACCTTAATCCAGGTATTTAGAGATTTAATTTACTTACCTCGTAGTCCCTTGAGAAAATGTCATTCTACTTCACTATAGCTTACGGTCGTGTCTACCACAAAATCAGTGATAAATCCCCCCATTATCCAGTCAAGCCAATGGTCCTCAGCTCGTGCGATCTTATCGTTTGATGCCTCTAGTCTGCACACTAATTCCGGAGTCCACACTATTGGTTGGTTGACTTTATAGCGTCCTTAGTTGTCAGATAACCTCATGATCCACTCATACAGTTCAGAAGGAAAGGATGTGAAGAAGATCTCGTGGATTTCTGTATACATGTAGCGATCCAGCCGCCTTTTCTCGAATACCTGCAGAGTTTTGTTTTCCTTTGTCGTGAACTAATGAATCTTTTTGTCCAACCACTATTCAATTTCCTTCTTTGTTGGGTTCTAGTGGCATGACATCATAAATCCCTTAGGTAGATCCCGGTCCTGGCAACAAAACCATTTGTTGGCTATGTGGTGCCTGACCAAGTTTAGCAGTGAGTTTAGCCAAGCAAATCCTGGTACTGCTGGTCCTTTCGGCAAGAGTCTGCAGAGCACAGACTATTGTCTCACTCGAAGTAGTATGGGAGGGTGCTGGAACGAGGTTTCTACACACTAGGGATGTCTTGATGAGGGTTCTGAAGGTTCGCGATCCTAATCCACGTGCTGCGCTGCTCTGCGCAGCTTCCTATTCTTCGTAACCCGTGCACCCTTTGTGAATACCGTGTTATTTTGATCCGATCTTTACTGCTATATTATATTATTGCTTAGTTTATGTGGGCCCAATATTCTTATTACTTTGTTCAAATTTCAGAATAGCGCACATACTTAGAAGCAATATAAATACATAAAGATAACCAGAACATGGAAATGCAGATCTACAAAAAGATGTTCAATATTCTAAATAAATCTTATCTTTATTAATACTCAAGTTCAGTTACAGACCTGATGTCACCGTGCGCACTTAGCTGCAGGGGTCCACGCACTCAACTGCAGACTTTACCAAGCCTCTGTACACTCAGCTGCAGAGCCTCTACCTATCACTATGACCCAATACCTTTAGATCTACTTCTAAATTCTAACCATGCCTTCACATATTTTTATTCTTTTTCAAAACCTAAGACTCACTTTACACTTAGAGCCTTGTTGTATTCATACAATCGCATGGCTTGGAGACCATGTGTAGGCCAACACACTTTACATTAAATTACATCACCTTAGGGCAAACAACCCTAGAATCTTGCGATCCGCACTCACATTTCGTGGGGTCTTTACATTACGCTTGACCAAAATTCAAGCTTCAAGCCCTAAAAACATGCTATGGGGTGATCCACTGCCCAACAATAGTAAAAGCCACATGTAGATTCTCCCCCCCAACACAGGCTTATTGACTAGGTACACCCATTTAGGCTGGGGCTTTTCTCCATAAGCCTGGGCCCATTTGGCCTAATGCACGCACGGATCATCGTACCCATTATACTCGAATGTCATTCACATCTTAGGATTCCCAAATTGCATTCTCATCATCCTTCTCCATTCACACCAATCATCAATGCATCCTTTATGTGTACCCCACCATCTTGCGGGTGTAGTGCGCAACACCCATTCCAACGCCTAGAAGCACTACTTTTCTGGTACCTCCCTTTCAAATGCATCTCAAAAGGATATCTACCTCATTCAAGACATCATAAGTAGGTAGATTTCTTACCTCTGACGACACATAGTGTAGCGATCAAGTCATCATGCTGCAATTCAACGTAGTTACTTCATGTAACCGATTCTGCTAGCATTCCATTCATTCTTCAGAGTCCAAAGTGTAGGAACTCTGACGATCCCATGTAATGCATCCATCCACTGTTTGATTCAACCAATCTTGGTCTCATGCTATTATCTTATAGATACAGTCCAGATCATTCTTACTCTCATAATTGCAGACTATTTTAGTATAGCGTGATCCTTTAGCAGGATCAAGGGGTACTGCTACGCACAATGATTTCTTCTCAAAGATCATGTTTCACTTATTTAGATTGATTACCCTGTTCATGTCACTAGCCCAGTCGATTCCCAGGAGTGCAGGATAGGGATTACTGTCATCCACTATCTCTAATACTTGAAGGTTAGCCAGCGTGATCTCACCTTCAATGTCCATGGTCACCCCCTGTAGCCGTCCCATAGGGATGATCTTCTACTGATTTTCCATCCTTAGCTGAATTGGAGACAACTGCGGTGCGGGTCTCCACATCTGTTCCCAAGTTCTTTTTGGTAGGATATTCACGTCTGACCCTAGGTCCAAAATAACCTGATCAATTTCATACTTTCCTATCTGTGCGGTCAGTCTCATCTCTTGTGCCATCCTTGTTTTATGCTTGCCAATCTTTCGTACTACGTGACACTCACCTAGCATAGTTCCATCACATCTATTGATGAGCCCTTGTGACCCTTTCATAGCCTTACTATCGTGCAATAACTTCATACAGGCTTCCAGGAAAGTTGTGAGCATAGAGGGGTCCAGCTCCTGATCAGGGTTATCCTTGCTTATTGAGGTGGAGGCCTTGGCGAAGCTCTTCTTTGCTTCCATGAGGGTTTCACATGCACGCTCAAAATCAAACTTAGTTTTCTTTGCTGGAACATTGCGAACCAAGGTACCATCTTTTGGCTATTTCCCCTTATCATCTCTAGTCGTGATTCCACTTCGGAGCAGTATATTTACATTTGGAACCTCTTCATATGGCTCAAACCTCATCATTTTCAGATTCTAAGTCGGCAAAGGTGGTAGTGCCCCTTTATCACGTATCCTAACTATCAACATGGGACAGTCTTCTATTTCATGATCAAACAACGTGCAATACTTGCACGAGAAACGTGTTGGGTTAATGCAACCACGAGCATAATGTCATGGTCCTCTGCAATTATATAAAATCAACTTTCCCTAACCTCTACCAGGTCCTCCTCCACCTCAGCCTCTTCCATGCCCTTGAAATCCTGTCTACGCCATCCCTGCACTCTGGTCAAGGGGCCACATTTCAGTCTGAACCCTATAGGCGGGTGTTTTATCCATGATCAATTCGTATCCCCTGCAAGTATGCTCATCATGCCCTATTGACCTACAAAAGTTGCAGAATAGTTGTTGCGGTGTCTGTACAAGCGTCTGTAGCAAGTGAGAGTTATTCGTGGCATGTTTTCCGGCGACCTGATAGATAGGACACCATAATGCAGGGCCCGCACTAGGTCCTTCTTGAGCTTCTAGCCATAAAGGTATCGGTCTTCCTTCTACAGTATAGTTTGCAAAAACTAGGAAATGGTATTTGTCATGACTCTGACTCTTGCATTTCAAGCACCATACCTCCTCGAGCACCTCTGGTTGAACCATCCTATCCTGCTTCAGACTTTGCATATCAAGGCATAGATTCTTCAGCTACACATGGACCTATTGAAACCCCAAGTTTGGATCTTGCATCAAAGTTTCATGCAGTCTCATCGCAATCTCCAAGGCCTTTGCCTAATGTTGTACCCTACAACAACACCCCATTTCATATCAATATTATCTCAAAAAACATAATATGAAATGGGTCCCTTTTTAATTTTTGTTTTTAATTGGTATCAATTTAAGTTCTATTCTAAAAGGCCCAAAGAAATAAAAGAAAACATTACCAAAAGGCCTCTTCAATAAACCAATCAAAAAACCTTAACGTAAAACGATTAATCTTTTTTCATTGCGATAAAGCGATCGCAAGATCGCATATCGCAACGACAAAGGAAACACAAATTGAGGACATTTTGATTTGTTCTGATGCGAAATTGCTATCGGCTATTGGTAAGAAATGAAGGAACGCAATTAAATCCCCTTGCTTCCATGCAATGCGATATCGGCAATCAGCAATCGGCAATCAACGATAATGGCTAAATGCAAATAAGCTCCCTCTTACCCTGATGCGATGCGATATCGCTATCGGCAATTGGTGATTGACTACGCACGCCTTCTTAACCGCCCCACTCACTACTCCCGACGTGATGCGATATCGATATCGGCAATCAGGGATTCCAAATGGAACCAAAACAATGACTTATGATTTTCCTCACGCCCGATTGCGAAAAGGGCAAAAGCACAGTTTTCAAAGTAAAACCATAAAGGCAGTTTAATATGATTTATTCGTAATTAAGGCACTATCTTTCGAAAAGCTGCTCATCTTCGCTCAACCGCCAAATCGCCCAAGGCATGCTTCAAATAAATCATTTGGCCATTAATCGAAATGACTGGTATTAATGAGATTGACAGGCCTTAACGGCCATTTAATGAAAACAACAAGCTTGCGATCTATTCACAGATTTGATTCGAAGCCATCTTAAGTCAATTGATCACCATGAATTTACCAAGATATATATATATATATATATATCTCAGTCTATTCAATTCATGTTATTATTTCCTGTATTACGCCTATCGTTCTCTCTTTGCAGAATTCTCCCGCAGAGACAGATTTGAGTGGAATGGGAAAGAAGTCCAAAAAGACCACAATGCCTTTCACTTCACCGATCACAGGGCAACCCGTCGTTGATCCAGGCAATAAAAAAAAAGGGCTTACATCAGACACTACGTGCCCGGGACTTACCAAAGCTACTTGGCAAGGAACATATAACTTTATTGAAGCCAAAGAACCAAGGGTGACGAGAATACAAGTCTCATGCGATAGCACTAGCAAATCTGAGGCTAATCTGAAAGACTTGGCCAATTCCTTTCTTCAAAGAATAGTGGTTTGGGAGCAAATTCTCCCATATACGGATGTGGTAAGATGGCGATTCAAGAGATCCCAATTACCAATAGAACTTTCAGCACTATAGATGGGAGGATTTTCGGTTCTTTTCGAGCCGAACATCTAAGGAAAATGTATCATTTGCCAGCGGAGGAGAAGTATAAGACGACATTCCTAGAGAAGTTCCGTGCAGAAAATGAGACTGAGTCCGAACCAATTCGAGGCTGGAGACAAAATCCAGCAAAGCACAAGCATGAATCCTCGGGTAAGTACTCAATCGATTCTCTATGTTCTCCTTACTGCTATGCTGGGATTATGATGTGCAGACTATGGGGATTACATGATTCTGCCATTTTTAGCATAGAAATGGTCCCCTTAATGGAGGTGGCATGTAGTGGTGAGATAATGGATTGGGCGGATATATTATCTGATAAGTTAGCCACTGCTATTCTTAATTTCAGATTTAATTCTCACGTCACTGAGAGGTTCATTCTGCCATTTTACTACAGTGCCTATGTATTAGACGTTTTATGTTTTAATTCTGAATTTCCGATGCTCGGATGGAGGTGGACGTCGCAAGACCCCGCACCCGTCCACATATATCATCAAAAGTTGTGGAAGACCAACTACAAACACCACTTGTATGAAATCTGCAACGGTTTCATGTTGCCTATTCATTATTCCATTTTCAATAAGCCTGCCCCAAAGATTTCTGAACAAGCAGGGGTGGATTTAAGTGCCATAGCAAGTTGGTTTGGAGAAGAAAAGTTCACCTATATTAGAGTTTTTGGAAGTCAAGCCAAGCCCCATGTGCTCCCACTATACATCCCTAATAAGTTACTTGCCAGGGAAGTAGCCTATTAGATCAATGTCGATGGGGTTACTCAAACCCTGAAAAAATAAAAGAAGCATGTCTGGCCCTCCTTTCCCCTGCGAATTGGTATTTACACTCTGTATGATCCCAAATATGCAGAGAATGAAGCTGAGAAGATAAATTCGCTAACTCTGGCAACTCTGCCAAGCAGGCGATACGATCCGAGGAAAATCGCCTACAATGCGCTCGACCAGGCCAAATTGGCCAAATTCGAGCACAAAGAGACAGATTTGAGGATTTGTTTGCATCGGCTGAGTCGCTATATCAAGTTAAATCGCTCGCCATAAATGAATACAACGATGAGGGGCTAGCCGAATTTAACAGAATTAGAGAACAGAGGTTGCAAACTCTGCCTCTAGACATGTTAGCGACTACTCCAACAATGACAAATTCAAGCGAGCCTGAGCAGCAAAGTAATAAGCAACCTCCTATTACATCAAAGCAGCAGGAGGAAGTGCATGACCAGAGGCAGGAAGAAACCCAGGCGAAAACTCAAGAAGAGAATAGTTCGAGAGTTAATGATGATACACAGATTGATCAAAATTTGCTCCAGTAATGGCATCAATTCAACTCAATCATCGACAATCTAGAATGATCTAAAGATGATGAGGTTTCAAAAGAGGGAGACACACAGGAAGCGACATCAAAATAGGTTTTGGGCGAAACCAACGACCCACCCAAATCAAAGGAAACAGAAATAATTCCTAAGGATCCATTGGGCGAAAACATTTTGCAAATAGAAGAGATTCCTCCCTTGGATGTATTCTATAGCCCTAAGCATAAAGTTGTTGTAAAGTGACAGAGGAAGAGAAGAAGGGCTGATCAACCTTCTTTATTCCCTAAATTAGCAGTAACGGGCAATGTTGTGTGGAAGGAAGAATTTGATCCCTCCGATGACTTGACAAAGCTATCGCAATACGCTGGAGCATATTCAACGACAACCATAGATAAAGAATCGGAGGTGAGCAGTCTATTAAAGGCGAAAGATCAAGACATATTTTCGCTACAGGCTCAATTATCGGAAGCACAACAGAAGGTAGAAAAGGCAAGAATAGATTTGGATCAGGCCGAAGAAACATTGACAAATTTTCTGGAATGGCAAGATTCCGATCAGGGCCAGGCAACTAACCTACCAAGAATTCTGGAATCACACAAGGAAATATTATTCATAGAATGGCAATCACAGTTAATGAACGAAGAAACAGAAATTTTAAGATGCAAGGCAACCACTAGTAATTTGGTTGAATTAGTAAATAATACTCTTTATTTGTCTAACATGATTTCCCAATGTACTCCAGGCCAATTAAACAACAACAAAGATGTTGGAGCATTCATGCTACCCAGAGCTGGAGAAAAATGGAAGGTTAATCGTGGGGATCAATAGTTTAACATGGGATGCCTGTTGGTTCTTCTTAGTGAAGCCACACAGCCAGAGAGCCGCCTTAAAATGCCTCATAGATGTTATCGGGTATATCATACCCGATATTCAGGATGCCGCCTTTGCTTCCCAACTCAACTTGCGCCTGAACAGACCACCCGAAGTGGAGCCAACGCTTGCGATAAGCCAGCTCAAGTTTAAAGGCAAGCAGCCTGAGTCATGATTCACATCGCCGACTGCCAGATCGCCCCCAAGGAGATAGATAGCATTTATTGATGCCAATTTAGTAGGATTTTGTTTCATAGATTTTTTTTAGCTTAGTAGTATTTATAGACCCTTTCATGCATTTAGAAAGGGTCGTAAAGTTTCGTATATGACTTAAACCCTGAAGTTGCACTATTGTACTGCAGGGATATTCTTTTATGAAACTCGACCAATTATTATGATTTTAATGTGGAAGGTTTTTATACAAATGTGCACTACTGTCTTTGTTTAAAAGCATTTCTGTGTTGAGAGAAGGATTTTGAATAGCAATTGATATTTGGAATTGATTAGCAGCTCACATGGTACTATTATCTGCATCTGTACTCATTCCTGTTATATGAATTGTTATTTAATCGCTCTTGCTATTATCACTTATATATATGTGTGTTTTAACAACATCCTTTATGCATCGCACTATTGGCTGTTTATATCATGCTTTTCTTTCAATCGTATATGTATCAATGATATAAATGGTGAATGCAGTAACTTGTATTAATCGCTTCGTTTGACTATTCATATGAAGTAATCTTTAAATGATTGAATATCTCTGTTTATTTTACAGATTCATCTATATGCCTGTTAGATAGATAAGGATTATTAAACGCTGCATTTCAAATGAATAAGTTGTTCCCGGGATTAGTATTAGTTTTCCTATTTTTGTCAATAGAATAAGCTAGTCGCATATCATTAAAACAAACTATTCATCACTTATCCATCCCTTTTTATTCATTATCGGGAAACTGGTCCCGTTATATCCAGTCGGAGCCACCATCCCAAACAGAAAAGGAGCTGTACTAAGGTTCGGACTGGGTGGTTATCCCCCAATGTTGTTGCATCGATTTTCGAGGCATCAACATTTCTCGCGCTAGAAGGAGGGCCATCCGCTATGAATGACGAGTAAGCCAACACCTACAAACCATTCAAAGAGTAATTCACCCTCCGCCTCTCCTCGGACATCTTGTTCACATTCTGAATCACCAGTATCCAGACGAGACGAGGAAGAATCAACCACTACTGCTCAAACACATCATACTTCAGAACACTTAAGTCCAGAGTCCCCTGAAGTTCAATCCATCATCCAGAAACTTCAAGGCTTCTCAATTTCACCTCCTAGATCTGAAGTATCACAAGGAAGTCAGACTTCGCAATTTCGCTTAACTCCTCACCTTACCAGATTCCAAAGCGAAAAACTAGGTATTGAACCACCTGAGTTCCCTTTACCCGAAAGGAAAAGGATTAAAAAGACTGCTGAAGGTTCTGGTAGCGAAACCTTTTCTCCATCATCTTCCATTTCATCATCACCTGTGCGGAGTCAAACACCCACTTCACCACTACATATCGTTGTTCACCAAGGGACTTCATCTCAAACATCACAATCTTTTTAGTCTGTACTTCCACCTTCCCCTCAAGCACCTGGAACACAACAGGCAATCGCTGGTACTCCTAAAATGGCCCAAAGACCATGGAGAAGTCCTGGTGCAGTCACCATGCCTGCGCCTTTACATCCGTTACCCGATTACCCCGAAAATTGGCTACCCAAGTTCAATCCAGATGCTGGAACGTGAGCAGAAGAACACAAAAATAATTTTATGTTGTCAGGCAATTTAAAGGGAGTCACTGAAGAAGATGTTGTAGTTAGATTGTTTCCCTATACTTTGCAAGGATCTGTAGGGTCTTGGTATTTTTCCTTGCCCTTTGGATCCATCACAAGTTGGAATATCTTCCAGGAACAGTTCCTCACCAAATACAGCGATGATAGATCCTTGGCTATACTCGTCCATGATCTTTCCAATCTTAGGATTGAGTCAAGAGAACCCATTAAGGAGTTCAACTCCCGATTCAACAAACTCTTAAACAAAATCCCCACTGATGATAAGCCAAGCGAATAAGTTAGAAGTGAGTGGTATATCACTGCCTTACCCTCAAACATAGCCATATTTGTGGATAGGGATAAACAACCTACATTGGCCAAAAACATGAAGGAAGCCCTCGCTGTTGAAAAAAGTGTAATCGCCTTAGAAAAGAAAACTGCCCTGGAAGAATGAAAATCTAAAAATGTGTCCTTTAAAGATGACTCGAAGGAAAAGATCACTAAGGATCCATATGACATGGAGGGCCTTCAAAAATTCCTTAAAACCATGTCGAACGAAATGGTTGAGATTAAGAAGCAAGTATCAGAGTCCTCAACAAAGAAACCATATAGGAATTTCAAAAAACCTGAGTCCAAGCCTCCAAATGTCATATCTTACGTAGATTCGGATCCTGAGGAAGAAGAAGACGAAGAAACAGTTACACCATCTGAAGAAGAAGAAGAGGAAGTAGTTGAATGCCACGGGATGTGGGACTTTATACTCCCTAATTCCGATACTGACACTGAGCAAGAAGCCTTTCCTATCACTACAAGGAGTAAAGCTACTCCCAAACCTGTTCAAGCTAATCCAAAGAAAAGGAGTGCTGGTACTAATACTGCAAAGGAAAAGGTACCCGCAAGGAAGCCAGTCGCGACAGTATCTCAGAATCAGCCGTCATCCTCCAACACACCTTCGTCATCTAAGATATTGGTAGTTTCTGATTTGATGGATTATAATATTGTCGATGACATGAAGAAAACTAAGGCAAACATCACCATGTTTGAGCTTAGTAAATTAAACATCAACAAAAATTACTTCTCAAAGAACTTAATGTTGTTCCTTCTTCACCTCTTCCCACCACTAAAGTTGCAAGCGACTCAGGACAACCACCTTCTGGTAGAGTTGAGGCAAATGACACAATTCTGATTGGAGATAGATCAAATTCCCATACCCCTCCTTTCCTCTTAACATATGAAATTTACAATCTAAATCTACATAACTGCTAATAGATTCTAGGGCATCATCTAATATAATTCCTGCTTCAGTTTGTTCTAAACTGAATATAGAACCCCAAAAATCTTCTATTCACATTGTGCAGTTAGATAGAACTAAAGTTCAAGTTCTAGGGGAAATAGACTCTGTAACGATCAGGTTATCGGCAGATCCATGAATAGTCCAAAGGATTGATATCCTAGTCGCTGATATACTTGAATTCTATGGGTTGATTTTAAGCAGGGATTGGTCAAAAAAGCTCCATGGGTATATCTCCACCGATTGGTCCCATATGTGGCTCCCCTATAAGGGCAAGCCCAATCAAATAAAGATCGATCGGGAGACACATATGACCCACACTGTTACAGAATTTGAACAAGAAAATCAACCGATTGTGTTCAACAACAATATCCTAGGAAATTATTCTTCTGAGTCATTTTTCGGCAATTATATTGCCGAACCATCTCCTTTCTCAGTTAACAATTTCGCATCACAAATTGAAATTTTTTCACAGACCGACAGGTCTAAATGTGTTAATGTTACTGAGAATTTTCTGACAAATATTGTAGATAATTATTTATTTTGGTCTTTATATTTTGATGGATCCAAGCCTAGTGAAGGATCAGAAGAAGGATGCATTTTGGTTAGCCTGCAAGGAGAAAAAACAATGCTATCCTGCAGGCTAGAGTTTGAATGCACCAATAACACAACTGAGTACGAAGCATTAGTCCAAGGACTATATAAAGCGGTCGACCTCAAAGTCCAATACTTGAAAGTGTTTGGAGATTCTGAGATTATTGTTAAACAGGTAAGGAATACAATTCATTGTCTTTCGAACCATCTTAAAAATTATCAATCACTAGTACAAGAGCTCACTTCCCATTTTTTAGCATTCAATATTTCTTCCATTCCCAGATCGCAAAATTCGGTCGCTGACTTGCTAGCCAATGTCGCTTCAAAGCTACTCCCTTCCGAAGACTATAGTCCAGATAGTTTTTCAGTAGAATTGCTTTTTAGGCCATCCATTCCTGACAATGTAACAAATTGGAGAGTATTCAACCACGATGATGACATTTTACAATTTCTGACCTCTGACAAATCCTATGATAATCAAATCATTGAGGAAGACGAGCACAATACTCAAATGCGAGATAAACATGAGGAAAATCCCAAAGCGGGTGGTGAAGCTTGAGGACCTTTATGATATTAAAGATAGGATTAAACCTGTGTCCAATACAAAGCTCCAGAGCTCTACCTTAAGGTTTGAATTAATAAACCTTGGCACTGAACAAAATCATCAAAACATTAATTTAGGATTAGGACTTTGCATAGAGGAAAAGGAAGCATTCATTAGTCTGTTACGAAAGAATAAACATGTTTTCGCTTGGAAATATGATGATCTAAAAACGTATGATACATCTATTATCCAAGACACTATCCCGATGCTTCCCGAACAGAAACCAGTTCAACAAAAGTTGAGAAAAATACATCCAAACTTAGAGGGTCAAATAAAATCAGAACTCAATAAACTCTTGAAAGCTAAGATTATTTTTCCTGTACGACACTCAAACTGGGTCTCCAATATGGTACCATTCGGAAAGAAAAATGGCGACATAAGGATTTGTATTGATTTCAGAAATTTAAATAAGGCAAGTTTTTAGGATTAACTTCCCATTACCCACTATGGAGCAGATACTCCAATCAATGGCAGGCTCAGAATTAATGTCCTTTTTGGACAGTTTTTCAGGATATAACCAAATTTTAGTCCATCCCGATGACCAACTCAAAACCACATTCAGAACAAAGTGGGGAACGTATGCATATCAGAAAATGCCTTTCGGACTTATTAATGTAGGAGCCACTTTACAAAGAGCAATGGATATCGCTTTCAAAGGGTTAATTAATAGAACAATAGTCGTCTATTTAGATGACATTACTGTATTTTCTAAAGAGAGATCCAACCACTTGCATGATTTGAATCAAATCTTTCAGCGCTGTAAAAAATATGGTATTTCTCTTAACCCTAAGAAATCCTTTTTCGCTCTTGATCAAGGTAAGCTCTTAGGCTTTATTGTTTCTAAAGATGCCATTTATATCGATCTGGATAGGATTAAAGAAATCTCTGAAATACCCTTTCCTCACAATAAGAGATCCATGTAGTCATTTTTAGGCCAAATCAATTTTGTCAAGAGATTCGTTCCAGACTATTCCCAGATTATTTTGCCACTTCAAACTATGATTAAGAAAAATTCAGTCTTTAAATGGGGATCACCAGAAAAGGAAGTGTTTGAATTAATCAAACAATCAATAATCAATGACCCCGCTCTAAATACTCCAAATTCTTCTAATCATTTTACATTGTACACCATAGCATCTGATTTCTCTTATGCTGCAGTACTTACACAGATCAACAGTCACAATTTGGAAGCACCTATTTCATTCTATAGTTCAAATCTTCAAGGTGCAGAACTAAACTACTCCGAAGTAGAAAAACAAGCCTTTGTTGTATATAAAGCGGTTAAACATTATAGACCCTTCCTTTTAAAAGCCCATACAAAGGTTATAGTTCCTTTCTCTTCAGTAAGGAAACTATTAATCCAAAGAGAATTGGGAGAAAAAAGGGCAAATTGGGTAACAACGCTTCAAGAATATGACCTAGAGATCAAGCCAACAATGATTGTTAGAGGCCAAGGTTTTTGCAGGTTATTGGCAGGAGCATCCAACATTCCGGAATCAAGCGATACCGATCAATCTGAAACAATCAACCAGATAAGTATCATTGACTCTGAATCACAGTATGGTGATTTAATATTTTATTTGAAAAATGGATATGCACCTCCCAGCCTGTCCTACAAAAGCAAAAGGGCCATAAGATTGAAAGCAAAAAAATTTACCATTATTGATGATGTGATTTTTAGGCAAAATTATGATTCAGATTTTTTGAGATGCCTTGAAAAACCTGAAGCACAAAAGGTTTTGCAGGAATTACATGATGGACCAGCAGGAGGCCACTTTGGAGCCTATACATGATCCAGATTTAAACAGGAACGCAATAAAATACAGAGGTAACCATATACACAAAGATGCAGTGGAAATAATACTTCATTTCATTAATGGAAAATACTAAAATATGCGTACAACCACAAATGGAAATAAACCAGCTAGGACGATGGTAGCTTATCTCTAAGAAGAGATGTGGTCGTTACATGCCTCTGAACTGTTTCGAACTGTGTTACAATGAGGCTCGAAGGCCTATTTATTATTGAGAAACAATGGAAAACCCTTCACATTCCAAAACCTAACTCTAGAAGATGAAACGCCAAATTGTGGGCCTCGTTTTGGGTAAATTGGTACATCAATTTCCCAGGGTCGTAACTTTGACATACGATCTCCATTTGACGCGTATGATAGCTCGTTAGAAAGATCTATCTGAGAACTACCACTTTGGGAAGGGCAACATCGGTTCCCAGATTTCCCAAAAAAACGTCGTTTAGGGCCTTAAAATGGCTCTGGAAAGTTCAGGACCCGAAAAACTGCAAAAAATAGTAAATTGTGCTACAATTACGGAAACTGAAAAGATTGAAAGAGACAGTTGTGGGGGTCCAAATGGGATAGGTGGGTGGCCACCAACATCCACCTAGATCATTCCTCCCCCCTTAGGAAGAAATGGTCCCCATTGCGTTGAGTTCCTCCATCTGTTGAACTTGTTCTGCACTGTCTGAGGTGTCCAATAATGGTGGGAAGCATGCTCGACAATGATTCACATTGAACACTTGATGCAGGTGAAGGAATAGAGGAATGTTGTGCTCCAAAGCATTATTTCCCATAGCCTTGGTATTGGTGTAAGGACCATGTTGGAGTGGTCTAAGCTTCTGATGGGCTCTTGTAAGGCGTTCTTTCTGCAGATGTAACCAAACTTTGTCACCCAGCTGAAACTTATGGGGTACCTCTGTGGGTGAGGAGAAGTTGTTCCTGTGTTCTGTCATGACTGTATCCCTCTGCTGCTGCTGCTGCATGGAGGAACCCTTTGCGGGGGTCATGGATGTAGCAACGATCTTCCCTTTACTTTGGGAGTGAACCATACAGATGAATTTTCTTGTTCTGTGATATGAGCTGCTGCCTTTCTTAGCAGTGATCAAGATGTGGCGGTAGGTGGGCTACCTCTGGTATCCTATATATGAAATTACCAAAGAAATAATGACAGCATGAGGCCTTGACTCATACACAACATGTTCGCCTCCACAAGTATGGCTGGCCTAACAATACATCACAAACATCCAGAGGTGTAACATCACACAATACCTCGTCTGTGAATGGTTTGATGCTGTAGGGAAGGCGGCACTGTTGGCAAACTTTGAGATCTCATCCTTCATGAAGCCACCCGATACTGTACAACTATGGTGTGGTGTAGTCGGTAGGCCCAACCGCTTCACGACCTCTGCTGAAATAAGGTTCTTTTGGCTACCATTGTCGACAATGAATTGTAGCAGCGAACCCTTCACCCACATCTGTGAGTGGAAAAGACGTTCCCCCTCCTCTGGCTATTCGGGCTCAGTCTTCTGGATCTTGGCAGTGGCAACAGTGGCACTGCAATCCGCATCAATGATCTGCTTCCCTTTGCCATTCCCCTTGTCAGGTTCTGGCTCAGGGTTAGAACATGTATATGATTCAGAAGCCTTCAATTTGGCCACCAACGACTGCTTGGTCCGGCACTCACCTGTGTTATGAGTGGGACTCTTGTGGGACTCACACCACTCTCCTGTGTCCTTCTTCGACTTCGTGGTGTTCTTCTTTTCTTGCGGCTTTGACGGGTTGTCTTGGGTCACCCCACCTTGGCTTTGTCCTTTGGGATTCGGATTTGCAGATCCAAAGTCTCGCTTCTTCTGTTTGAACTTTTGCTCGATTTTGACGGCGTTTCGGTATGTTGTGCCGAGCGAGGAGATGTTTAGGAACTCCACCTCTTCCTAGATGTATATGTGTAGGCAGCCACGGTATTTGAGTACCAGATGCAACTCAGAATCTTTGATACCCAACTGTGTGCGAAGGGTATGAAAAATGTTTGTGAACTCTGGCACATCTTGGTCCCGTCCTTGCCGCAGTGTGGTCCATTTGATGTATTTGTCCTCGTAGCTTTTGGTAGGGTAATACTGCTCTTTGATGGCATCTTGGAGTGAATCCCAAGTGGGTGCGGCTGAAAATAGTGAACCTGTGCTTTCATCCTTCTGCTCGCAGTAGGTTTCCCACTGGTCCTTGACGTGGGGGACTACTTTAAGAAGAGCGAAAACAATCTTTTCCCGACTTGAAAATTCATGAACAGAAAAATAACCCTCTAGCAGATTTAACCATTTATCTACTGCATCTGTGTCTATTTTACCCTTGAAGATGGGGATTTCAAAATTAACTTGTACCGTAAAGGGTGTGGCGTTTCCAGAGTAGCTACTGGAAGCCGATGCGTCACTTCTAGGTAGCCATTGAAGGATCTGCACAAAACTGTCCATCATCGCGTTCCGTTGTCACTCGAGGGCTTCTTCGAGCAAGATTTTGATAGAATCTCCTGCCCCCTCGTCTTTCTTCTCATCCGCCATGGGAGGCCATCGGGATTTGCGAGGCTGATCTTGCAAAGGTTCGACCAGTTCAAGCCCTAACTCCTTATATCTTGACTTCGTTGGGGACATGCAAAGAAAAACAGAGAAAAAGCAGACCGCTCTGATACCACTGATCCAGATTTAAATAGGAATGCAATAAAATACAGAGATAACCATATACACAAAGATGCAATAGAAATAATACTTCATTTCATTAATGGAAAATACTGAAATATGCTTACAACGAGAAATGGAAATAAACCAGCTAGGGCGATGGTAGCTTATCTCTAAGAAGAGATGTGGTCGCTACATGCCTCTGAACTGTTCTGAACTGTGTTACAATGAGGCTCGAAGGCCTATTTATTATTGAGAATCAATGGAAAACGCTTCACATTCCAAAACCTAACCCTAGAAGATGAAACACCAAATTGTGGGCCTCGTTTTGGGTAAATTGGTACATCAATTTCCCGGGGTCGTAACTTTGGCATACGATCTCCGTTTGACATGTATGATAGCTCGTTAGAAAGATCTATCCAAGAACTACCACTTTGGGAAGGAAAAACTTGATCCATGGACCCATGTTGCCCCCAGATTTCCCAAAAAACGTCGTTTAGGGCCTCAAAACGGCTCTGGAAGTTCAGGACCCGAAAAAACTGCTAAAAATAGTAAATTGTGCTACAATTACGGAAACTGAAAAGATTGAAAGAGACACTTGTGGGGGTCCAAATGGGATAGGTCGGTAGCCACCAACATCCACCTGGATCAATACAACAGCTCACAAAGTCATCCATGCTGGATATTATTGGCCCACTCTGTTTAGAGATGCTCATGAATATGTAAGGAAATGCCAGAATTGCCAAAATTCAAGTGGAAGAAAAAGGAAATCAGCCTTCCCTCTGCAACCGGTCAACATTGAACATCCATTTGAGCAATGGGGATTAGACATTATCGGAGAAATTACCCCAAATTCTTCCAAACAGCATAAGTATATCCTTACTGCCACTGATTACTTTACCAAGTGGGTTGAAGCGATTCCTTTAAAGACAACAAATTCTGAAGCCATTATTGAATTTATAGATCAATTCATCATTACCAGGTTTGGTGTCCCGAATTCTCTTGTTTTTGATAACGCATCTTACTTTTCAGGCAATGCTATGTTTGATTTCGCAATTAAAAGAGGATTCAAACTCAAATGTTCTGCTAACTATTATCCTCAGGGAAATGGTTTGGCCGAATCTACAAACAAAAATCTTATTAAAATTATCAAGCGAACTATCGAACAGAATCATAAGAACTGGCACAAATCTTTAATATTTGCATTATGGGTTGACAGGATAATGCAAAAAGCTTCTATAGGTTCTTCCCCATTTAAACTTTTTTATGGAAAAGAAGAAGTACTACCAACAAATCTCATCCTTCCTTCTCTAGCCCTAGTTCAATTTATTGAAGAAAGCCCTTCTTCTTGTTTACAACTTAGACATGACCAAATTCTAAAATTAGAAGAAGAAAGAGAAAAAGCTAAAATCATTCATGTGAAACACCAGCACATCATCAACTCATCATTTGATTCAATTTCATCTGGTTCCAAACAACTTCAAGTCGGTGATTTAGTTTTGAAATGGGACAAAGCCCATGAAGATGAGGGAAAACTCACCAAATTTCAGAAGATGTGGCTTGGACCATTTCAGATCTGTGAAAAGATAGGCCATTCGACCTTCATACTACAAGATTTATCAGGGTTGAGAGACTCTCTCCCTGTTAATGGTCTTATCTTAAAGAAATTCTTCAATTGAGGAGGTAACCCCTTCTCCTTTTAATAGCATTTTTATAGTTTGTAGCAACATTAGAAAATAAAACTGCAAGGTATCTTCTATTTGACCTTTGTTGTATTCAAAGATTTTCTCAAAACAAGTAGTGTGATATTTACTTTTAGATAAATAGATGTCTTAAGCAAAAGGAATGATTTTTAGGAAATTAGATATAATTGCATTCTAAAACTACACTACAATCCTAGTGAACCCCTCTCGAAGTTTATAAATATTGTAAATCTTTTTAGATTTTTCAAATTGGTCACAAGAAGGTTATCAATATCAAAATAGAAGCTAATCCAATTTCAGCATCTCCAACTCTTACCTTGTCATCCATCTTCTCTTAAGGAGGAAATGGTCTGTCCCACTTACTCAAGTTTATGATTACTCAGAATGTAATTCCAAGAATACTGGATACAAAAGATAAGAGGTCTTATTACAAGCCTGCTTACCATGTTCATAGGGAAATAGTTTAGCCGACATTACGAACATTGCATACCAAAACAGGGTAATGGCTTCAATTGTAAGACAAGGGGTCTCATCACGAGCCAGCTTGTTCGGTTAGATTACTACCAGTGAATGGCATTGTCACTTAACTGGCCACCACACCAGGGCAATGGCTTTTTTATCTTACAAAATAACAGAAAAAAGAAAAGAAATACAAAATGTGAAAAACATATTTTGAATTCATTCTGTTAATCATGCTCTAAGGTGAATGGGGCAATAGACAATGATATGGTTAAAAGGTATCCCTGCCGAAACTATGGACGTTTACTGGCAACAGAGGCTCTACCTATGACAAAGGAGTTAATTTTAATAGCTGATTTGGAAAAGTTTTTTGTTTTATCAATATCAACCAATAAAGGCCAATTTAAAATCTAGAATGTATCTATTTTTTAACAAAAGAGGAAATTAGCCAAGAAAGTTTTGTTTTGTCTGGAATGCAACTATACCCAGTTATATTAGAATTTTCCCTTTTGATAAAATTTCTATTTTTTGAAAAAGTTTAAATATTTCTATACTTTCCAGAGATAACTATTTCTTCCAGTGAATCGCCAATTGTTGTACCCTACAACAACCCCCCATTTCATATCAATTTTATCTCAAAAAACATAATATGAAATGGGTCCCTTTTTAATTTTTGTTTTTAATTGGTATCAATTTAAGTTCTGTTCTAAAAGGCCCGAAGAAATAAAAGAAAACATTACCAAAAGGCCTCTTCAAAAACCCAATAAAAAAACCTTAACGTAAAACGATTAATATTTTGTCATTGCGATAAAGCGATTGCAAGATCGCATATCGTAACGACAAAAGAAACACAAATTGAGGATATTTTGATTTGCTCCGATGCGAAATCACTATTGGGTATCAGTAAGAAATGAAGGAACACAATTAAATCCCCTTGCTTCGATGCGATGCGATATCGGCAATCGGCAATCGGAAATCGACGATAATGGCTAAATGCATATAAGCTCCCTCTTACCCCGATGCGATGCGATATCGCTATCGGCAATCGGCGATTGACTAAGAACGCCTTCTTAACCGCCCCACTCGATACTCTCGACGCGATGCGATATCGCTATTGGCGATCAGGGATTCCAAATGGAACCAAAACAATGACTTGTGATTTTCCTGACGCCCGATTGTGAAAAGGGCAAAAGCACAGTTTTCAAAGTAAAACCATAAAGGCAGTTTAATATGATTTATTCGTAATTAAGGCACTATCTCTCGAAAAGCTGCTCATCTGCGCTCAACTGCCAAATCGCCCAAGGCATGCTTCAAATAAATCATTCAGCCATTAATTGAAATGACTGGTATTAATGAGATTGACAGGCCTTAACGACCATTTAATGAAAACAACAAGCTTGCGATCTATTCACAGATTTGATTTGAAGTCGTTTTAAGTCAATCGATCACCATGAATTTATCAAGATATATATATCTCAGTCTATTCGATTCATGTTATTGTTTCCTGTATTACGCCTATCGTTCTCTCTGTGCAGAATTCTCCCGCAGAGACAAATTTGAGTGGAATGGGAAAGAAGTCCAAAAAGACCACAATGCCTTCCGCTTCACCGGTCCCAGGGCAATCCGTCGTTGATCCAGGCAATAAAAAGAAAGGGCTTATATCGGACACTACATGCCTGGGGCTTACTAGAGCTACTTGGCAAGGAACATATATCTTGATTGAAGCCGAATAATCAAGGGTGACGGGAATACAAGTCTCATGCGACAGCACTAGCAAATCTGAGGCTAATCTGAAAGACTTGGCCAATTACTTTCTTCACAGAATAGTGGCCCGGGAGCAAATTCTCCCATATACGGATGTGGTAAGATGGGCGATTCAAGAGATCCCAATTACTGATAGAAATTTCAACACTATAGATGGGAGGATTTTCGCTTCTTTTCAAGCCGAAAATTTAAGGCAAATGTATCATTTTCCGGCGGAGGAGAAGAAGTATAACACGACATTCCTAGAGAAGTTCCGAGCAGAAAATGAGACTGAGTCTGAACCAATTCGAGGCTAGAGACAAAATCCAGCAAAGCACAAGCACAAATCCTCGGGTAAGTACTCAGTCGATTCTCTATGTTCTCCTTACTGCTATGATGGGATTATGATGTGCAGACTATGGGGATTACATGATTCCGCCAATTTTACCATAGAAATGGTCCCCTTAATGGAGGCGCCATGTAGTGGTGAGATAATGGATTGGGTGGATATATTATCCGATAAGTTAGCCACTGCCATTCTTAATTTCAGATTTAATTCTCGCGTCACTGAGAGGTTCATTCCGCCATTTTAATATAGTGCCTATGTATTAGACGTGTTATGTTTTAATTCTGAATTTCCTATGCTCGGATGGAGGTGGACGTCGCAAGACCCCACACCCGTCCACATATATCATCAAAAGTTGTGGAAGATCAACTACAAACACCATTTGTATCAAATCTACAACGGTTTCATGTTGCCTATTCATTATTCCATTTTCAATAAGCCTGCCCCGAAGATTTCTGAACAAGCAGGGGTGGATTTAACTGCCGTAGCAAGTTGGTTTGGAGAAAAAAAGTTCACCTATATTAGAGTTTTTGGCAGTCAAGCGAAGCCCCATGTGCTCGCACTATACATCCCTGATAAGTTACTTTCCAGGGAAGTAGCCCATCAGATCAATGCCGATGGGGTTACTCAGACCCTGAAAAAAGCAAAGAAGCATGTCTGGCCCTCCTTTCCCCTGCGAATTGGTATTTACACTTTGCATGATCTCAAACTTGCAGAGAAGGAAGCTGAGAAGATCAATTCACTAACTCTGGCAACTCTGCCAAGCAGGCGATACAATCCGAGGAAAATCACCTAGAATGTGCTCGACCAGGCAAATTGGCCAAATTCAAGCACAAAGAAGACAGATTTGAGGATTTTTTTTCATGGGTCGAGTCGCTATATCAAGTTAAATCGCTCGCCATAAATGAATACAACGATGAGGGGCTAGCCGAATTTAACAAAATTAGAGAACAGAGGTTGCAAACTCTGCCTCTAGACCTGTTAGCGACTACTCCAACAACGACAAAATCAAGCGAGCCTGAGCAACAAAGTAATAAGAAATCTCCTATTACATCAAAGCAACAGGAGGAAGTGCATGACCAGAGGCAGGAAGAAACCCAGGCAAATGTGAAGCGACAGGAAGAAACCCAGGCGAAAACTCAAGAAGGGAATAGTTCGAGAGTTAATGATGATACACAGATTGATCCGAATTTGCTCCAGCAATGGCAGCAATTCAACTCAATCATCGACAATCTAGAATGCTCTAAGTATGATGAGGTTTCAAAAGAGGGAGACACATAGGAAGCGACATCAAAACAGGTTTTGGGCGAAACCAACGACCCACCTAAATCAAAGGAAACGGAAATAATTCCTAAGGATCCATCGGGCGAAATCATTTTGCAAATAGAAGAGATTCCTCCCTTGGATGTATTCTACAGCCCTAAGCATAAAGTTGTTGTAAAGTGACAGAGGAAGAGAAGAAGGGCTGATCAACCTTCTTTATTCCCTGAATTAACAGTAACGGGCAATGTTGTGTGGAAGGAAGAATTTGATCCCTTCGATGACTTGACAAAGCTATCGCAATACGTTGGAGCATATTCAACGGCAACCATAGATAAAGCATTGGAGGTGAGCAGTCTATTAAAGGTAAAATATCAAGACATCTTTTCGCTATAGCCTCAATTATCGGAAGCACAACAGAAGGTAGAAAAGGCAAGAACAGATTTGGATCAGGCCGAAGAAACATTGACAAATTTTCTGGAATGGCAAGATTCCGATCAGGGCCAGGCAACTAACCTACCAAGAATTCTGGAATCACACAAGGAAATATGATTCACAGAACGGAAATCACAGTTAATGAAGGCAGAAAGAGCAATTTTAAGATGCAAGGCAACCACTAGTAATTTGGTTGAATTAGTAAATAATACTCTTTATTTGTCTAACATGATTTCCCAATGTACTCCAGGCCAATTAAACAACAACAAAGATGTTGGAGCATTCATGCTACCCAGAGCTGGAGAAAAATGGAAGGTTAATCGCGGGGATCAACAGTTTAACATGGGATGCCTATTGGTTCTTCTTAGTGAAGCTGCACAGCTAGAGAACTGCCTTAAAATGCCTCACAGATGCTATCGGGTATATCATAACCAATATTCAGGATGCCACCTTTGCTGCCCAACTCAGCTTGGGCCTCAACAGACCACCCGAAGTGGAGCCAATGCTTGTGATAAGCCAACTCAGGTTTAAAGGCAAGCAGCCTGAGTCATGATTCACATCGCCGACTGCCAGATCGCCCCCAAGGAGATAGATAGCATTTATTGATGCCAATTTAGTAGGATTTTGTTTCATAGATTTTTTTTAGCTTAGTAGTATTTATAGACCCTTTCATGCATTTAGAAAGGGTCAGAAAGTTTTGCATATGAATTAAACCCTGAAGTTACACTATTGTACTTCAGGGATATTCTTTCATGAAACTGGACCAATTATTCTGATTTTAATGTGAAAGGTTTTTATACAAATGTGCACTACTGTCTTTGTTTAAAAGCATTTCTGTGTTGAAGGAAGGATTTTGAATAGCGATTGATATTTGGAATTGATTAGCAGCTCACATGGTACTATTATCTGCATCTGTACTCATTCCTGTTATATGAATTGTTATTTAATCGCTCTTGCTACTATCGCTTATATATATGTGTGTTTTAACAACATCCTTTATGCATCCCACTATTGGTTGTTTATAGCATGCTTTTCTTTAAATCGTATATGTATCGATGATATAAATGGTGAATGCAATAACTTGTATTAATCGCTTCGTTTGACTATTCATATGAAGTAATATTTAAATGATTGAATATCTCTGTTTATTTTACAGAGTCATCTATATGCCTGTTAGATAGATAAGGATTATTAAACGTTGCGTTTCAAATGAATAAGTTGTTCCCGGGATTAGTATTAGTTTTCCTATTTTTGTCAATAGAATAAGCTAGTCGCCTATCATTAAAACAAACTATTCATCACTTATCCATCCCTTTTTATTCATTATCGGGAAACTGGTCCCGTTATATCCAGTCGGAGCCACCATCCCAAATAGAAAATGAGTTGTACTAAGGTCCGGACCGGGTGGTTATCCCCCAATGTTGTTGCAGCGATTTTCAAGGCATCAACAACTAAGTTGTTATCTTCTGCTGCGATAGTGCAACCCTTAAATGTGGTAGTAGCGAAGCCACAAACCACTCGCTATGTTTTCCATCTATCAAATTCATGTTGGCTTCACGTATTGTACACCTCAACCTCTGATCAAGTTCCCTAGGCATCTTGCCTAGTTGCATTGTGATCTCTTTGAATCCAAAAATCAGCAGTGTGTTAGATTTAGGCCTATTGAATTCTATGTTTAGTGCTGCTTGGATGTCTACCACTCCAGCATTTGGGTTATCATTAGAGTATTTAATTTTGCACGATATTGCAAAGCACTAACTAGTGTCGCCTTCTTTATATGATCATCTCTAACACCTTGAGCTTCCTATATATCCCTCACCATGAACTATAATTGGTCTCGGTCCTCATTCTGCAAGCCTTTGAACAAAGCTAGCTTCACTACGTTCGCTATATTAAATTGTGGTGGAGGTGGAGGTGGTGCAGGTGAAGTTGGAGGCAATGGTGGTGAAGTTGGAGGTGGTGTAGGTGGAGGTGGTAGTTGCGGGAATCCTTGTCTTATTAACTGAATAACACTTCACAGAGAAACCTTTGCTATCTCCTCCTCGTCACCTTGTGAAGGTGAAATCAATGGACTATACTCCAGAACCTTCTTTCCTTTGTTCCTGTAAGTTTTTATGCTTCTTATAGTTCGAACATCAAGGTAGCTACATAACTCGTTTTTCACACAATAGCATTTTAATCCAGTTATTTAAAGATTTTACGTACTTACCTGATAGTACTTAAAAAAATGTCACTCAGCCTCGTTAGTTAGCTGAGGTGTTGACCACGAACTCAGTCACAAATCCTCCTATGATGCAATCGAACTAATGATCGACAGTGCGGGTGATCTTGTCGTTAGATGCTTCCAACTTCTGTGTTAGCTCTGAGGTCCACTTAATAGAACCGTCAACTTTCTATCTTCCTTGGCTATCTGCTAGCTTCACGATCCACTCATATAGTTGAATAGGTAAGGAGCAGAAAAATATCTCGTGGATCTCTGTATACAGGTATCTATCCAACCACTATTCCTTTGTTATTCATGGCTTCCTGTTCTCTTGCATCGCAAATTCATGGATCTTTCTATCCAACCAGTCTCCAATCTCCTTCTTAGTTGCATTCCAGTGATATGACATCACACATCTCTTATGCAGATTCTGATCGCGGCAACAAAACCATTTGTTGGCTTGAGGGGACCTGACCGAGGCTTAGCATTAATTAGCCAATAAATATCCCTACACTACTGGCCCTTTCACCATCAGTCCGTGGAGCATGGACTGAAGTCTCACTTTAAGTAGCATGGGGGGACCCTGGAACCAAGTTTCTGCACCCTGAGATGGTTGTGATGTTGTTTGATTCCCTCTATCCATGCCTTCACACAGGTTGCTTCACTATAGGGCTTGTAAGACAAACCCTCTATTCTAGCCTTTAATACCTCCGCAAAAGGATATGATCAACCTTCGCGCAGTCCTAACCTACTGCTCATGTACCTTTGCACTGCTATGGCAGTGTGCCGTGGAGATTCACCGAATAATCTAAGTGACTTGCTTATCTTATCAAAGAATTGTAGTTAACACTATGTAAATAGATAATCGTAATTATGTTCAATTATTCAATGTAATTACATTCATTTACGCATCACATAAGCATAATAAGGGAAATCCATGCATAACATATCAAGATGAAATAACAGAACAAAGACACAAGAGTTTCCAAATATTTCTCTTTATTCATATATTCCAAGTGTTTACAAACTCTGTCAGCCCTGTGCACACAGCTGCAGGGGTTCGTGCACTCAACTACGAACTTGTTATGTAACCAGCTCAAGAAAAAGATAGAAAAGATAGATCAACGCCTTAGAATTCAGCCTGTTCGAGGGGGCATCCTCCTTTACATTACATAAATGAACAATTCTTGGATGATTCAAATGACAAAACCTCCTTTCTATATATAGGTGTCTAAGGAGTCACAATATAACCCAACCGACCTAACAATAATAATATAAAGCCACAAAAATAAAAATAGAGGGATTCTATGGGGCACAGTAATAACAAAATGGGGAGAATAGGGCCACAACAATATTAATAAGGGGTATAACTACAATAGTAATGGGGTAATCACTAGAATTATAGGGACCCAAGATGCCCCTGTCCTTCAAAAAAGTGTTGTCCTCAACGCTTGAGTAGTTCTAGATACTTCTATATAAAATTCTCATCCTCCCATGTGGAATCTTCAGCAGATAAGTTCTTCCACTTGATAAGATGCTCCGAAATTGATCGATTTCATAGCTGTCGAGTTCTTATTTCTATGAATGCTTCCAGTTCCAATATAATTTTTACTTCCTCGTCAAGTTCAGGAAATATAGTTTGAACTGGGATCTTATCGCCTATAACCTTCTTTAAACATGAAACATGGAAAACTGGGTTCAATCGAGAAGCTGCAGGAAGCTCCAATTTGTATGCCATAGTACCAATATTTTGCAACAGCTTGCATGGACCATACTACTTTGGTGATAATTTATTATCCTTCTTAGCTTGCTTGAGGGACATTTGCTTATATGGTTGTAGCCGTAGCAATACCCAATCACCTACAACAAAACGTCTTTCGCTACGATGTTGATCTACCTGTTGTTTCATTCTATTCTGTGCCAACACAAGGTTATCCTTTAAGAGTTGGAGGACTTGTTATTGATGTTCGATGTGATGTTCCACTGCCTGAACCTTAGAATTTTCTCTTAAATATGACGTGATTGATGGTGGCTGATACCCATAAAGTGCCATAAATGGGGTCATTTTTGTTGCTATATGGAGGGAAGTGTAATACCACCATTCTGCTAGAGGTAACAATTTGACCCATTGTGTCTGTTTATTAGATACAAAGAAATGAAGATATCCTTCTAAACATTTGTTTACTATCTCAGTTCTCCCATCAGATTGAGGATGATAAGATGAGCTATGAGCTAATTGAGTACCAAGACAAGAAAATAATTGTCCAAAAATTTCCAGTGAAAATGGGATCTCTATCACTTACAATAATCTTTGGGTTTCCATGTAGCTTTTGAATTGTCCATAAATGCCATAGAAATTGTACTGGCTTTAAATGGATGTGATAATGCACAAAAGTGTGCATACTTGGTAAGTCTGTCAACTACCACCATGATGACACTCTTTCCTCAGACTTGGGTAAACTTGTGATAAAATCCATTGAAACCTCCTCCCAACATTGGCTTGGAATGGATAAAGGTTGTAATAGACCTGGTGTCTTAATTGTTTCAACTTTATTTTGTTGGCAAACCAAACATTCCACCACAAACTTTTGAATATCTAATTGAAGGCCATCCCAAAAAAATTCCATCTTAACCATATGGTAAGTTTTTAAAAATCCCGAGTGCCCTCCTAAGGAAGAAGTGTGCAATTCCATAAGAATCTTTTGTTTTAGATGGGAATTCTTACAGAGGTATAAGCAATCTTTGTAACATAACAAATCATTTTTCCAGCTAAATGTATACGACGTACTGGAATCTTGTTGTAACTTTCGAATAAGTGCCCACACTTCTTCATCATTCTTCCATTCCTCCCTTGCTTCATTTATCCAATCTAGTACGATAATAGAAATGGCGCACAACAATGCTTCCACATCCTCATCCTTTCTTGAGAGTGCATTTGCCACCACAATTTGCTTCCCTTTTTTGTAGATGATTTCAAAGTCATAACCCAACATCTTTGTGACCCATGTTTGTTGCTCTTCAGAGGATAATCTTTGTTCTAAAAAGTATTTAAGGATATCATGATCCATTTTTACCTTGAAGTGTCTTTCCATTAGGTAGGGTCACCATTTCTTAAGTGCATGGAGTATTTTCAACATTTCCTTCTCATACACAACTTTCTGTGAAAACTTTCGCTTGATTGGATGACTTCAAAAGCAATGGGTCTTTCATCTTGCATTAGAACAACACCAATTCCATTTCTTGAAGCATCACATTCCATAATAAAGGTTTTTGTGAAGTCCGGTGTAGCTAAGACTAGTGCATGTCACATTTCCTCTTTAAGATGTTCGAAGGCCTTTGTTGCTTTCAGAGTCCATGAAAATGCATCTTTATTCAATAATGTTGTTAGAGGTGCTGCTATTCTCCCATAATTCTTAACAAACTTGCGATAATACCCTGTCAACCCGAGAAATCCTCGCAGATGCTTTATGGATGTGGGGATTTTCCATTCCTTAATGGCTTTAATTTTGCTAGGGTCTACCTTAACTCCTCATGAGATACAATATGACCCAGATATTCCACCTCTTGGACTCCAAATAAGCATTTGGATCTTTTTGCATATAATTGTTTCTCCTCCAATAGTTGTAGCACCCTGTCAACATGTTCAACATGATCCTTCCAAGACTTGCTGTAGATTAGTATATCATCAAAAAATACTAACACAAATTTTCTAAGAAATGGTTTAAAAATTGAATTCATCAAACCTTGAAAAGTTGAGGGTGCATTGGTAAGGCCAAAAGGCATGACCAAAAATTCATAATGACCCTCATGAGTTCTAAATGTTGTTTTGGGAATGTCTTCAATCTTCATCTGATTTGATGATATCCTGAACGAAGATCCAACTTGGTGAAGTAAATTGATCCATGCAATTCATCCAGTAATTCATCAATGACAGAATGGGAAACTTATCTTTAATAGTGAGCTTGTTGAGCTCCCTATAATCCGGACACATGCGCCATGATCCATCCTTCTAGTGCACCAATACTACTGGAGCAGAGAAAGAACTTTGACTCGGTTGAATTATACTAGCCTCTAGCATTTCTGCAAC
>APFE031451424.1:0-17927 GCA_000404065.3 Pinus taeda
GACCAGCCAGAGGCTAAAAGGCAAAGGGCAGACTCCCCTGAAATAGAAGACATCACTGATGATGTCTTAGACATTGAGAAGGACAAGGAGAGCAGCCTACAAACAGGAACAAGCTCCTTCCAGTAGGCCAGCAACATACATCCAATGGACCAAATTGAACTCCACAAGCAGGCTGGAGAAATGGTGTATGCCACCCTTGTGGAAAAGGCCACATTGGCCTATGAGCTGAAGGAAGCACTAAAGAATACTAACACTCAGCTGGATGTGGAAAGATTGTCCTCCAAGGCCAAGGACACCAGAATAAAAACCCTAGAGGACATCATTGTTGACACGGGGTATGATCCTAATCACCCAACAGGGGTCAAAGCACTTATGAAGAAAAAGGATGATGACCTCAAGGCACTCAAAAAGAGATTAAAGCTGCCACCAACTGAACATCCTCAGACGGCAGAGCTTCTGGAACAGAAAAAGATGGAGGATCAGCTAGACCTCCTGCTACAACAGGATCAGAGGATCAGGGAGTTGGAGAAGCAAATGGAGGGAGCATTACAAGATAAACAGGGAGAATCTATGTCCCAAGCTCCTCCAACAACTTCAACAACAGTAACAACAGCAGCAACAACATCAGCAGCAGCAGGAGCCACAACAACAGGCCAACAAGACAGCCCCTCCATAGAAGACATAACCAAAGCTGTCAAACAAATGGAGCTCCAGGCAGATGAGATAAAGAAAGCCAAGGAAAAATTGGCAGAGTTGGAGGAAAAATATGACAAATCCAAGCAGACAGTAGCCGAGCAAGGCAGAGAAATAAAGACCTTGACAGCTAGGATAAAGGCTTTGGAAAAGGAGCTGAACTTAGAAACAGCCCTGGCCGAAATAAAGAGAATTCTATGGGCCAGAATAAGCAAGTCTATCACCCAGCAATGGAAGTCCATAAAGACCATCCATCAGCAGATGGAATTACTAAGCCAAGCTCAGGTAGACATTGATAGGGCTAAAGCTGTGTTAGGTAACAGGCCAGATCAGGCCAATAAAATGGTAGATTACCTAAACAGACATGAGGAAGAGGAATTGGCAGCCCTGGGCATTCCGAATAGGACAGAAGCAGTCCTCCAGGCCAAAAAGGTACTCACACTCAGAAGCTATGTGCAGGCAGTGGAGAGAAAATGTTTTGATATAACAGCAGATGTGGAGGAGTTCAGGGCCAAACTGGTAGAGCTGCAAGCAAGAGGCCTGCCCAGTCTGTTGAGCAGTCAAGGAAAACTGATTTCCCTTGATCAGTTTGTCAACAGAATGGAGACATACATGGAGAATCAGATCACTGCATCTGGCAGTTCATCTGAACAGAAAGGGTCTCCTTCAGGGCAAGATTTGTATGATAAATTGGGAGGTTTATTCTTCATTGAAAATGAGGTCAATCACCTCTTTGAGACTCCTCCCAATTTCTTCAAATACACAGAGGCCGATGAAACCTTAATAAAAATCAGAAGACATCAGATGCCCAAGGAAGATTGGTGGCAATCCATGGTCAGAATTCTGCCACGTTAACTTCAATCATTCGGTCACCAGGAGCCCAAGTCCAAAGCAGTCATAAGGCTACATGCTTTTAAAGCAGATAATATGAGTAAGAGCTCAGATGACTTAGATCAGAAATCAGTTGTTAAAGACAACATGGAAATGAAGATGGATATTTTCCTCATCCCTCAAGATGACTCTGCTCAAGACACCTATGTGAAATTCAGCATGCAGACAAAGGCTTGTTTCCGTAATGGAATTCATGGTTTGTATACTTTTCATACGGAAGGATCAAGACTAAATGAAATGTTTGAGAAGGATGGAAGATACAGGACAGCATGAGAATAAAGCAAGCATTTAAGGCACTTAAAGGCAAAATCAGCAGAAGGACCATGACAGCTCACCAAGAGGACACACAGCCGCACAAAAGGCCACTCAGCAGTTAATTCAAAGCATTCAGCCGACTTCAACCAACTCCATAAAGCTCCAGATGTCAAAATTGCTCTGACAGCAGTTAATAGCTTTTATAGCTCATTTAAGATTGTAATAACTTCTCATCTACTTTCTCTTTCCCAATGTAAAAGATATTTTCTCCGCTCAGATGACTCATACCTGAGATATTTCGTAACAAACTTCTATATATTCCCCCTCATTTTGTTTAAGAAGGGTTGGACTTCGGATGTAAGAACTTCTTCTGATATCTTCTCTGCATTTCTGATATTGTAAACTTTCAGACAGTCTAATACAAAGGCAGTGGGATTTCTTCAAAGATGTTAGTCTCTTGATCTCTTGATGGCGTGTGGTTTAAAGCAGCAAGATTCCTGTGCATTACATGGCTCAAATAAGTTTTCCTCATGACTCTTTACTTCACCTGTGTTTCCTGTTATTTCATATGTACCTCATGTTTTCTATGCGTTTGAAATCTAGATAGTAAGGAAAAAGGATAGTATTAGGATTTGGTCATTAACCACCCTGATCTCAATCTGAACTATCTCGTATGTTTTCTTCTGGTAAGGTTGTTTTAAAGCGTAATTCTTAACTACTACCTTTAAACAACCATATCATCACTATATCATCACTGTGTGTTGTTGTTTTAGGAATTCAAGTCATTGCTCCTAGATAACAAGCCTCATTCACGAATATACAGCTAAGTAAGGAAATCTTAATTGCTCATTACTAGTTGTATTCACTCCATGCTCACTATTTACAGTTTGTTTCATGAAATGCACACAGGCCCTGTAGCTTTCCTCCTCACCGAAATCAAAATTTCAAGGGAAAACAGTCCTAGACCCCATTGCCCAATGGATTAATCTTGCCTACTGATATACTTTAAAGAAAACAGAATCATCCTCCCAACCAAACATTACAAAAACAACCAAAAAACTCACCTCATAACTAGCCTAAGACCCTCACTGAAAGCAGTGACTAAACTAATAGAGAGAGCCCTCTCTGACTGCAGCTGGGCTAGAAGCTGTAGCCCAAAGATTGGTTAGTGGTTACCCCGGCCGTATTCTCTTAGGAGTCAAAGAGAACAACCTGGGTGATAACAGGGAGTATAGAGTAGAGTTGGCAACAGTGTAGATGGAAACAGTGCAAAGTCAAAAAAAGCACAAAGTTTTCAGTAGACAGTGTAGTAGCTAGTAGCAGTCAGAGACTCTGGTGATAGATGCATCATATTGATTCAATTTGGATTCTTTTTCAATTTCATAAGTTGCAATAGCAACAACAATAGAGATAAATGTTGCATCAAGAACATTCCAAGGTACCGGATCGAGATAGATTTGAATTCCTTTCTTGTTGAGAGGGAGTGTTGGAAATAGCAACAAGAAATGTTAAAAATAACATCAACAAATTCTAATTTAAATTGTCCTTGAATTAAATTAGGAATTAAATCAAATTTCTATTCTCATAGAAACTTGTAATAGTTAACTAAGTTAATTTGACTTAGTTAGCTCAGTAAATTCGAGTTGGAAGTCTGTCTAGAGTCATGCAGAGTGATTCCTAAATTTATGGTTCTAGGTTGAGTTCTTTTGAGTTGTAATTAACTCAGTCTAAGTTAAAGTCAGTTAAAACAGTTCAAACAGTTGGAGGAACTAGTAAGAGGTCTAGTAGCAGGGACAAGCATTAGTGAAGCTTCATTGATCCACCAGTTAACTGAAGATTCACTCATAAATAACTCATGCATGTGAGTTCTGAGGAAGATCCAATTGAGATTAGAGTTCACGGACAATGTACTATTAGTTGTATAATTTTCCGAATTGTACATATGGTACATGCAATTAGTTAAAGGCCTATGGATGGATTGCGCAATTATGGAGAGAAAATATCCCAATTAAATATGGGCTAATTCTCTTAGGAATTACACAAGGAAGTAGGGGCTTGCCAGACATCATATTTGGGTAACTTTTCACTTGAGATGGTTTGTGAAGCAGAGAAATAGATTGTACTTGTGCAAGAATTGTTCGGGTTGAACAAGAATTGTATTTTCTTCTTAGAACTTTTGGTTAACAATATAGATAGTAAAGGGTTTTGAGCAGTTTTTTTCCCTAGAATTTTTTTTTGTTATGTGCGATTGAAATTCTTCCTTTTCTACTTAGTGTTTTCATCGATCAATTTTTGTTTCCGCTGATGAGTAGAGTATATTCTTGTCTTTTGTTTTAGCATCCACAGAAGTTATTGAATATACAAGTAAAAATATACAAAGGCAAGTATGAAAATGAGATACTATAGAGATTCTACATGGAGAGTTGTAAACCCATGGAGACACCTCTAATGACCAATTAGAAAAAAGAGGATGCCACTTCAGGTGAAGAGGTGGATGCGACCATTTATCGATAGCTAGTGGATTTACTTATGTGTCTTGTGAACACATGACTAGATATGTGCTATGCAGTCAACCAACTGAGACAAGATATGGTTAGGCCAACCAAATTATTTTGGAAGGCAACTAAGCATGCTTTACTATATCTTAGAGGCACTACCCAATTTGGACTATGGTACAAACAGACAGAGGGAGTGAATTTGTATGGCTTCAGAAATGCAAATTATGAAAGGAGTCCATCTAAACGAAATAGTACATTAGGTGGATTTTTTAGTGTTGGGTTCGCAGTGGTTTCTAAGTACTGCAAGAAGAAAATATATGTGGTGCTCAACTCTTTAGAAGTAGAATACATGGCTACAAGTCAAGCAACATGCGAGGTGATCTGGATGAGAAAGATACTTGTGAGACTCTTTGGTCATATGATGGATCCAATTGCGATCAACTGTGGTAATCATAGTTGAAATAAGATCTATGAGAATCTTGTATTTCATTATCGATCCAAACATATATACATACATACATATATATATATATATATATATATATATATATATATATATATATATATATAATATAGATATATATATATATATATATATATATATTATATATATATATATATAATATATATATATATATATATATATATATATATATATATATATATATATATTCGATATCACCATTTATGGGAGTATGTGCAGAGGTGGATAATATTACTAGAATACATTCTGACAGAGGAACAAGATGTTAACATTTTCATAAAGGCCTTGTCAAGAGGGAATTAGTTTCACAGGTACAAGATAGGTGTGGCTGATAATCCCTTTCTTGTTTGGGGGGGTGTTGAAAAATGCAACAAGAAAGCCTCAATTTTTTTTGCCTTTGTCAAATTGAGAAAATTCAAATTTCCACATGAGTAGACAACTGGGGTGCAATTAACTTGTGTGACATGGACTGTGTCACCCATTTTAGTTATTAAATTCGAGTTAGAGGGCTTGGAGTTCAGTTAAGAATGTCTTATTTCTAATTTGTAGCAATCAAGGAAGGTTATTTCAAGTTGTTTTCAGTTAAACTAGTTCCAACTATTGGAGGAACTAGTGGAAGGTTAGTTGTGCAGTGAGACTTCAGTCTAACTCAGTGATCATCCAATTAACTAATCAATCGGCCCAAAATAGCTAGTGCATGTAAAGAATTTGAGTACCCTAGTTGTGGTGGAGATTCCAAGGTAGTGTAACATCAGTTTTAGACTAGTCTTTAGTGCTAAAGTGTTGCATGCATTCAAATGATCAACCTTGGGAATTGCGCAAGAATTTTGGAGGAAATTCCTACATAATAGGGGCCTAATTTCCTCAGGAATTGCACAAGGAGATAGGGGCTCAAGAAGAGGTAGAAATTGATTAAGTCTGTGTCAAAGCTTCTCAGTGAACAGAGAGAGAGGTTATTCACTTGCAGGTTGTGGTCAGTTGATAAAACTAATTATAATACATCTTTATTCATCATATTAATGAAAGCAAGCATAGGGTTTTTTAGATATTGCTTTCCCCTGAAAAAATATTATGTGCATTTGTGTTATTAATATTGTATGTTTGAGATTTCTTTTCCTAAATTGTGAATTGAATTCCATGGAGAAGTAGAGTAGGCTTGTGTCTTGTGATTTTGATTAAAACTTCATGAGAAGTTGCAAATATACACCATAATTTCTACAACTTTTAAGTTGTAGTAAATGGGTTCAAACTTAACTTCCAACAGATGAAATTTGATCAAACAAATGTGATCGAGGTGGATGTTGGTGGTCACCCACCTATCCCTCTTGGACCCCCACAACTGTCTCTTTCTATTTTTCTGTTTTTGTAATTATAGCATAATTTACTATTTTTAGTAGCTTTTTGGGTCCTGAACTTTTGGAATCGTTTTGAGGCCCTAAACGATGTTTTTTGGGAAATCAGGGAGTAACATGGGTCCATGGACAGATGTTGCTCTTCCTAACCTTGTTTTGCTCGGATAGATCTTTCTAACGAGCTATTGTACACATCAAATGAAGATCGGGTGCCAAAGTTACGACCCCCGGAAGTTGATATACCAACTTACCCAAAATGGGGCCCACAGTTTGGCGTTTCATCTTTTAGGGTTAGGTTGTGGAATGTTAAGGGATTTTCATTGTTTCTCAATAGTAAATAGGCCTTCGAGCCTCATTGTAACATAGTTCAGAGGCATGTAGCCGTCACATCTCTTCTCAGAGATAAACTACCATCGCCCTAGCTGGTTTATTTCCATTTATGTTTGTAAGCATATTTCAGTATTTTACATTAATGAAATGAAGTATTATTTCTACTACATCTTTTTGTATATGGTTATCTCGGTATTTTTTTGCATTCCTATTTAAATCTGGATCAGTGGTATCAGAGTGGTCTGCTTTTTCTCTTTTTTTCTTTGCATGTCCCCAATGAGGTCGGGATATAAGGAGTTAGGGCTTGAACTGGTCGAACCTTTGCAAGACCAGCCTCGCAAATCCTGCCGGCCTCCCATGGTGGATGAGAAGAAAGACGAGAGGGCAGGAGATCCTATCAAAATCTTGCTCGAAGAAGCCCTCGAGCGACAAAGGAACGCGATGATGGATAACTTTGCGCAGATCCTTCAGCAGCTACCCAGAGGCAACACATCGGCTTCCAACAGCTACTCTGGAAACGCCACACCGTTTAAGGTACAAGTTAATTTGAAATCATCATCTTCGAGGGTCAAATAGATGCAAATGTTGTAGATAAATGGTTAAATCTGCTAGATGGGTATTTTCTGTTCATGAACTTTTGAGTCGGGAAAAGATTGCTTTCGCTCTTCTCAAAGCAGCCCCCCACGTTAAGGACTAGTGGGAAACCTACTGCGAGTAGAGGAATGAAAGTATGAGCTCATTATTTTTAGCCACACCCACTTGGGATTCATTCTGGGATGTTGTCAAGGAGTAGTACTACCCTGTCAAAAGCTATGAGGACAAATACATCGAATGGACCACACTACGGCAGGGAAGGGACCAAGATGTGTTGGAGTTCACAAACATTTTTCATACCCTTCGCATACAGTTGGGTATCAAGGACTCTGAGCTGCATTTGGTACTCAAATACCACGGCTGCCTACACAGATACATCTAGGAAGAGATGGAGTTCCTAAACATCTCCTCGCTCTACACGGCGTACTGATACGCTGTCAAAATCGAGCAAAAGTTCAAACAGAAGAAGTGAGACTTCAGATCTGCAAATCCAAAGACCAAAGGACAAAGCCAAGGTGGGGTGACCCAGGACAACCCGTCGATGCCGCAAGAAAAGAACAACACCACGAAGTCAAAGAAGGACATAGGAAAATGGTGTAAGTTCCACAAGAGTCCCACTCATAACACAAGTGAGTGTCAGACCAAGCGGTCGTTGGTGGTTGAGTTGAAGGCTTCTGAATCAGATGCATGTTTTGGCCCTAAGTCAGAACCCAACAAGGGGAATGGAAAAGGGAAGCATATCATTGATGCAAAGCCCGTCACTATTGCCACGACCAAGATCCCGAAGAATGAGCTCGAAGACCTAGAGGAGGGGGAGTGCCTTTTCCACTCACAAATGTGGGTGAAGGGTTCTCCGCTACAATTCATTGTCGATAGTGGCAGCCAAAAGAACCTCATTTCAGCAGAGGTCATGAAGCGGTTGGGCCTATCGATTACACCACACCTGCAGTCGTACAATATTGGGTGGCTTCATGAAGGACAAGATCTCAAAGTTCGCCAGCAATGCTGCCTTCCCTGCAGCATCAAGCCCTTCACATATGAGGTATTGTGTGATGTTGCACCTTTGGATGTTTGTGATGTACTATTAGGCTAGCCATACTTATGGAGGTGGCATGCTGTGTATGAGTCAAGGCCTCGAGCTGTTATTATTACTTTGGGTAATTCATTATACAGGATACCAAAGGTAGCCCCACCTATCGCCACCTCTTTGATCTCTGCTAAGAAATGTAGCAAGATCTTCTCCCAGACTAGGAAATTCATTTTATGTCGGTTCACTCTAAAAGTAAGGGGAAGATCATAGCCACATCCATGACCCATGTGAAGGGTTCCTCCAAGCAACAGCAACAACAGAAGGATACGGTCATGACAGAACACCGGAACATCTTCTCCTCACCCACAGGGGTACCACACAAGTTTCAGGTTGGCAACAAAGTCTGGTTGCATCTGCAGAAAGAATGCCTTACAAGAGCCCATCAGAAGCTCTGACCATGCCGACATGGTCCTTACACCTTTACTAAGGTTGTGGTAAATAATTATTTGGAGCACAACATTCCTCCATTCCTTCACCTACACCAAGTGTTCAATGCATACCGTCGTCAACCATGCTTCCCACCATTACTGGACACATTAGAGATCGCAGAACAACTCACTAGAGACCCAACTTAGCAGAAGCTTCCTCATCTCAGGGAGGAACTCAAGCAATGGGGACCATTGCTTCCTAAGGGGGGAGGAATGATCCAGGTGGATGTTGGTTGCCACCCGCCTATCCCACTTGGACCCCACAACTGTCTCGTTCAGTTTTTCAGTTTCCATAATTGTAGCACAATTTACTATTTTTAGCAGTTTTTTGGGTCTTGAACTTCCAGAGCCGTTTTGAGGCCCTAAACGACATTTTTTGAGAAATCTGAGAGCAATATGGGTCCATGGACAAAAGTTTCTCTGCCTAAATTTGTAGTGCTAGGATAGATCTTTCTAACGAGCTATCGTATGCGTCAAACGAAGATCGAGTGCCAAAGTTACGACCCCGGGAAGTTGATATACCAACTTACCCAAAATGGGGCCCACAATTTTGGTGTTTCATCTTCTATGGTTAGGTTGTGGAATGTTAAGGGATTTTCATTGTTTCTCAACAATAAATAGGCCTTCGAGCCTCATTGTAACATAGTTCAAAGGCATGTAGCCGTCACATCTCTTCTCAGAGATAAACTACCATTGCCCTAGCTGGTTTATTTCCATTTTTGTTTGTAAGCATATTTTAGTATTTTACATTAATGAAATGAAGTATTATTTCTACTGCATCTTTGTGTATATGGTTATCTCAGTATTTTGTTGCGTTCCTATTTAAATCGGGATCAAAATGAGCGTAGGGCATAGTAGAAAATGCAATAAACATACTTACAGCATCTTTTCCATCCTAAACTCCTCTATAAACAATCCCAAATGTGCCTTGGGCGATAATACTCATGATATACAATACTTTTAGTTCAATTTATCACTCATCCCTTGGATTCCAAGCTTATGATTTCAGACATACCTTGCTCAGATGTCTGTTTAGATTTGTCATATCAATCTGATTTCTTCTAAAAAAATGACTCTTCTTTGGACTCCCCTCCTACTCTTTTATTTCTAATTCATGAGACTTCCCACTGCTATTAGCATCTCCCTTCAGAGATTCCTTTTCCTCTTAAGGTTTCAAAGACTTGTCCACCATGAACAATCAATCCTACAACTCAATCTAGAACCCAACTAAAGGGTCCACACCTTCCTCCTAAATTCTACATCGGAATCTAAGATATTATGAGTAAAAAAGGAGCATCAAACTCTCTCCCAACCTCGACAGGAAGAATAGTAGTGGTAAATTAAATTTTAATGGGTCAATTTTAGATTTTAAAGTAGCTGAAAAATATATTTTAACAATTTTTCAATTGCCATGGTAGCTTATGTTGCCACTATTGAGGCTACATTTTCTTTTCATTTGAGAAAAAGGAGGTCACTTGACATAGAGGCTATATCTAATTATGTTGAAGGTCTACAGAGTGATAATTTGGTCTAGCAGTGTCAATAAATACTATAGAAGACTTCCATAAAGCAAGCATGTTCATATAAGAAGGGAAAGGAGACATGAGGTTTACACATAAGGGGAATATCTACTAACCCTTGGGGAAGTTGAAAATATCTTCAAAGTTTGTGAATAATGTCATCAATAAACTCAAGTATTTGTAGGTAGCTCATTATTTTCTAGGAACTTCACTTAGAGCTCAAAAATACCCTATTAGTATCTAGCCATACTTTAGCTTAAATTAGTCCTTTGTGTCAGTCATTTTTAGTTGTATTACTTATTAGCTAGTTGTATATTTTAACCCAAAACTAAATTAGTTGTATATGCTAGTCATTTTTAGTTGGGTCACTTAAGATTGCTTATTTTTGATAGAATTTCACTTGGAAAAGTTGTTGTGACTAATTTTTTTGGTCACCTAATCACTAATTTCTCATTTTCTACTAGTGATATAAAGTCATGTTTACCATTGTGAACTACAACTAATATTGTTATACAAATAATATGAAATTCAACTATTCATTTTGTCTATCTTTCCAATAGATTATACAAAACCATGTCTACATATCCACATCTCACCAGCATTAAATAAAATGCATAAATATGATATAAGCATGCTTATTTTTCCATATTTCACATGCATTAAATAAATGCATATAATTGTAAAACATGGCTATTTATCCACATGCATGAATGAACAATATGCATTAATAAAGCTATGGGTATATTATTCCACAACGATATAACCAAATAATTATTTTATATACATACAATAATATATTATATGCAAAAACAATAGTTTTCAAATATGACAAGAACCATGTGGCAACAAAATATAGAATTCTTCATTATTACTTTAATCAGTTGAATAAACCATTTAACAAGATGAGAGAAAACTAACCTCGAATGACAACCCTTTATTTCACAAGGAAACCTTCACAATGCTCCTAATGCAATTTTTCATCTTATGATATGTAAAGAAGTCATAAAATCCTTCAAATGCACACATCCTTAGCCTACTTCTACACACAATTTTCAAGATAAGATGACTTTCTAAGGTCAAATGTGATAGTAAAAGTAGAATATCAACTTACTCATTACATATACTCCATTCATATGGGAAATTGATGAATCTACTTATTTCACAGAAGATGATAACAATGACTTCATAAGGGAAAGCTCGAATGCATTTCTAAGCAATTGGTTCTTATGTTTCGAGAGACTAGTGTGGCAGCTTCTAGGGTTTTGAGTGTGTTTCATTTGCACCTAATTCTTTTCCATTTCTATTACTTTCTACTCCAAGGATGGTATGTCAGCTTCCATATTTTATAGTAATTCCACAGTTAGAGCTATGCTATAATTTTTAAGATGTCGATCACTTTATTCATTGTGTGTAAGTTGCCCTACCGAAACTTGGAGTTATAACTTGGTCGTTTGTATCCACATTTCAAATCTAATATTTCCTTCTTGCCTAAAATGACCTTCCTTCTATAAAGATTTGAGCTCAAAATGGATAACCATATGCTAGTTGTAAACCATTCAGAACCCTAACTGATTCTTAATGCTTGTTGTTCAAAGCACATTAATTAAATCAATAATATATTCAGATTATCATGAATGCCAAATGTAAATACATGGTTATAGGGAAATCACAAACAACCACCTCAAAGGCAAGATGAACAACCAATATGTAAGGCTCCCTAGTCATTGTTGAAAATTAATTATTTTGAACTACTCAACATCTAAGTATTTGAGTGTTAATCCTCTAAATCAATCTTGTAAACAATTAAACCCTAAAGGAGAGAGTAGATATTTGCGTTTGTTCAAGTGTTGTGAACAAAACCCTTTGATACCTTGTATGAACCAAATATCCATTAAGCTATTGAAATCGACTAATGTGATGCAAGCAATGTTGCCGCTTCAATAGGCATTCAAAAATTTCATAGCTACCACCCCATACACAAGCTCTTTTTAGCACCCAAACTTGTATTTAGTCAATCTAACCCAACAGACAACACCAATGAACACATGATTTTTTTTTACGCAATTGAATCAGGACCCTCCTTAAGGAATTGCATTGTTGCATTAGAACCAAGATTGTCATAATTTCATGGTTGAAAGGAAACAAGTCATAATGTCTAATAATTGTAGCTAGTAGATTGATGTGTCATAATGAAATTTCAAACCTATGTACAAGGTTCTTGAAAGGACATGACATGATAGGAAGTTGGGAAACCCAATGTAGTTAAACCATTGTGAATTCACAATGTGAACTACTCCTTAGTCTATCAAAAATTTTCGATGTCAAATGAAGCCATAATGCTCCAATCTCTAATCGCAGTATTTTTCCTTTTGGCAAGCTCCAATCACACACAAGAAGGTTCTCCACATGCAGATTTATCAATATCTCCATGCATCATTGACCCACATGATCTCTTTATTGGTGAATTTTATCTTCAACGCTTACAGTCAAAGACACACACAAATCAAATTTAATTCTACTTATGTGCAAAGCATCAATCCTCACATATTTTCCATCTTACTGAGTTATCCCGTGAGGGAGTGAGACTCAGATGAACTTTGATACCAATTTAGAAATTTGAGGATTAGACGTGGTACACAAATTAGACACAAAATAATAACAGTATATTGCATTTCAAAACCAAAATGCATAACACTAATATAGTGCATATGAGATCCAATAGATTATAAGCTAGGAGATTATTTCAAAACCAAAATGCATAACACTAAAATAGTGAATATGAGATCTAAGATTCTAAGCTAGGAGATTGTGGTTGAGAGAATACCTTAACAATCCAATCCAACCAACAAATGCAATCTACAACTCTAAGCATTAATTCTAAGAAATACTGCCTCAATTAAAAAGTGATAGTAAATAAAAATAATAAGTTGACTTCAGGTGAACATTAATTACCTATTAAAGGGCAAGGGGGTAGTAACCACTAGTGAGTTTGCACATTTGCAATTTTATTAAAATGTTGAAGAACACATAAATAATGGTGACAGTAACTTCCCATAAGTGTATTTATTTACATAAATAATGGTGATAGTAACTTTCCATAAGTGTATTTATTTACATCTTGTTTTTATCCACCTGTTATGAAAATACTTGCTTAAATTATGTTTGGTAGTAATTAATAGTAAATATGTTATTTAGGTGAGTATGAGCTATTTTCAAGGATTTTATTTTGGGTGACTTTGGGTTAACTCATTGCTCAAATATCTAAAAATCATACCATAAATATTGAAGTACATCTGAAAATTATGGCAAAAGATACCATTGTACCCTGAAAAGCCTAAAATGTTATGGTCCAATAAAATATTTGAATATTAAAGAATAAATATTTATTTTTCAAAATTATATATTTGAATGTAACCTGAGAGGACATAATGATTAAGAATATATAACAAGAGATCTCATACACCAATTTGATGTTTGGTTCAGTAGTAACTTTCAAATTAAATAATAATGATAATAAATTACTTTAATCATTACTATATATTAATAATATGAGTGAGATCTCTTGTGTTATATGGTGTTAAACACCGCCCCATGTCAGGGACATTAAATTTTCAATAGTCGCAAATTTAGCATTCAACATTCGCCCAAACTTAATAATTTCCATATTTCAATGTGCTTTGACAATCACGTAAATGCTCCATAAATGACTACATTAAATAACCTTGTGTCCTGACCAGATTGGTCCTCATACAGTGATGGAGACCCACTTCTAAAAGTAGATGCACTAGACGAGGATATGACCAGATTGGTCCTCATACAGTAATGGAGACCCACTTCTAAAAGTAGATGCACTAGACGAGGATATACGACAAGCAGAAATTAGGGAATGATAGAATTCTCATGTACAGCGTTTAGATCTCATGCATTAACTCGCCTTGTTTGCAGCCTGACCTTGAACCCCAGCAGAGTGGTCAGGAAAATCGTTTTTATTGAGGTAGTAGGCTTTATTGAGGTAGTAGTCTTTATGGGGATTTTTTTACAAGTTTTTAAAGTAGGTTTTTTAGTTTAAACTTTTTTAAATCATGCGAGAATTTATTGAAATCAAAAATTTGATAAGTAATTTTGTGTAATCAAAATGTTTTAAAAATTTTAGAAAGTGCTGAATCCATATAGAATCCATATATATAATAAAAAAAACTAGTTTAAATAATACAAATTAAAATTTCACCGCAAAGTTTTCCACATAATTCTCCAAATAAAAAATCAGATTAAAAACAATACCATTATTGAACCATCTCTGCTAAATCCATACAGTCACTCCCCCATATCCTTTCCATCCGTCCCATGGCGGAAATGATGTAAAATATGACCGTACCTTTCTTAACTGCCGTGCCGTCTGACAACACCGCGTCCTCCGAGACTTGTTTCCTGTCTATGGGCAGAGGAGGGTAGAGCCTCAGCGCCTCGGAGAGACAGTCATGCAGGTAATGCATCTGTTTCAACTCCTATTTACTGAAACGAACAGCTGGATCATTATTACCTTCTAATTGCTTTCTTGCTTCTAAAATGCTGTAAATCTCTTCCACGATTTTATCTTCTACGTGGGGATGTTGAAGGAGAAGCCAGAAAAACCACGAGTGCTACAGACGTGGTGTCACACTAGCAAAAATGAAATTTAAACAAACGTCTCGCAATCAGTGATCAAATTTGAAGTGCAGGTCTTAATTTCATTTAGAAGGGCACACATTCATGTAGCACTTCCATTATGAAAAGCATAAAAAAAAGGAGCAATTCAATTGACAATAGTAAATTATTTTCAAATTTCTTTTTATTTTTTCACAAAAAAAAAATATACTTCTATGTCAAAGGCTGCATTAATAAATGCATTACTCTTACACGTGTGATTGAGAAATCTAACCACATAAGATTAATGGATAGCCAGGAGACCTATATCCCTCCTCCAGTGCAGATAAAGATTAATTTTGTAGGAAATTTTTGTGACCAGAACGTTCAAGCCAATATACAAGTAGCTCAATCAATCAAATTTAAGTTTATTGCATGAATGAAAAAATTCAGTGAAATACTAAACAGGTTTAGGATTCAACGAAAGTGTGTACAAAGGTGTATATGTTTTTGGTATCTCATTTTTTAATATGAAAACATACTAGGAATTGGGAATCCTCAAACAAATCAAGTCCAGTATATTAGGAAGTCTGTTGAATGCCCTCCTCTCCAAGCATAAATCGTGCTTAAACTTTGCTTGACAGAGGTTCGCTAAATGATGAATTTATGTTCATCTCCAGCTTAAATAGTCGTCAAACCTTGCTTTGGGCAGCCTTTAGGCACAACCCAATGAAATTACAGACCTAATACATGGCCCATATTGACATCTAGTCGCTTTCAATTGAAACTACCAAATGTAATGGTATGAAAGGGTAATTGTGACATAACCATTAATAAGAACTTCCATCATGCACAATTAGAAAAAACAACTCAAAAAGAAACTATTGTTTTTGAAATGGGAGCAACTCAGAAACTGCCAAATGTAATGGTATCAAAAGGTAATTGTGACATAATAATTAATAAGAACTTGCATCATATGCACAATTAGAAAAAACAACTCAAAAGGAAACTGTTGTTTTTGAAATGGGAGTTTCTGAAATGAGAAAAAACAACTCAAAAGGAAACTGTTGTTTTTGAAATGGGATTTAAGTTTTAACATGAATTTTTTTTTACAAATTCAACATTCTTAAAATTTTAATTTGAGAAAAAATGAAATTAAAAAATAAGGTTGACAATTTTACAGCCCTTCTTAAAAAATTTTAAGTTATTATTCCAATTTTTTTTTTAAATGACAAAAATCAATTTTTAAATTTTTTTGACTGGTAAAATTTTCTCACTACTTCTCTGACGTGCTAGAGACCCTTTGAAGGACTCTGACGTGTTCAATTTTGATCCCTAAGCTCGCAATGACTTTTCGGAATACAAAAACGTCCCACGCTCAGACACAAGCTGTTAGCCTTATAAGTGCCCATAAAATAATCAGACACAAGCTGTCAGCCTTATAAGTGCCCATAAAATAATCAAACACAAGCTGTCAGCCTTTATGGGCTGTGACTCTTTTTTTCTAAGAGTACGGAGAAGATTGGTGACGCATAATTGATCACTTCAGCTGTTTGGTAAGATGATGCAATTACAATGCAGCATAAATAAAATACGTGTTAAAGAGTTTAGGTTGACCGGAAGGTACCACATTCTTTTAGCTAAACTAATTAACCCGGAGAATTGAACAATTGAATTAACTCTCAACAAGGTTATTAAAGAGAATTAGAGAACTGAACAATTGAGCTAATTTTCAATGTTATGTAAAATAATATTCGAAAATTTGTGGAGTATTTTAGATTATATAGATTAAATAATGTAAATTTTTTTATTTTAGAAAAAAAAGAGTTTCGAGTGGTATCTGTCACTAATTCTTACACTAAAGACAAGATAATAATAATCCGTGTTAATTATAGATAATAACAATCAGTGTTAATTATAGTTGAGTATGTATTTGTCACTAATTCCTACAATGAAAACGAGATAATAACAATCTGTGAAGGAATTGCCGAGTATAACTATGATGCTTGACAGTTTGGCCAACATGCATAGGGAAGAATGACCCACCATAGCTATGATGCTTGAGGGGGAAGGCATGGCTAGGAAGCGTAGTGAAGTATGGCTTGGCATATGATGCTTGACAGTTTGGCCAACAAGCATGGGGAAGAATGACCCACCATAGCTATGATGCTTGAGGGGGAAGGCATGGCTAGGAAGCGTAGCGAAGTATCGCTTGCCATAGATGCATGAATGAGAGAGACAAAGTTACAATGGATAAAATGATTGTATTGCATTTTTCAACTTTTTCTTCCTTCTATATCATTTCACATTTGAAAATGTTGTTTCACATGCGTGAAGGGGAGGCAAATATTTCATATTTTATTTCTCACCTAGTGTAGTTTTTATTAAAAAGAAAAAAAAAACTTTTTTTATTGATAAATGAAATATAGTTATATTTTTTAGTTCTATATAAAACTATTGGCCCCAGTTGTCTTCAAAAACTGTAAAAGGGACTATGTCATAGATATTACAAAGGGAAACAACTTTGCTCTTTGTCAAAATTCAGGCCTAAATTGATTCTCAAGGAAATATGCTCATCATATGCTTAGTATTAATGCTTATTAATGGTTGTAGTGTATTAAAGAGTTTGTTAGGTTGCATTGACTTTTAATAAATTTAAAAAGTTATATTCATTCTATTGGCTCTCCTCAACAATTTCCTAAGTATTTGAGATTATTCCAATTCTAATAAGTTTCTCATTATTATTATAACATTCATTTACATATAAAAAAAATTTATTTAGCAATCCATTCCTTTTAATAAATTAAAAAAATTAGATTAGCTCCTAGGGGTTTGAGATTATTCCAATTCTAATAATGTCCTCCATGATATGTTCCTCATTATTATTTACAACATTCATTTATAATTCTTTTTTTTTCTTAAGTTAAAGTTGACTCATAACCTTTTTATACATAGTTAATCAGGTAAATGTGTGCATTAGTAAGGTATTTTACCTCTTGCAATAATTTTTTTGATCATATTTATGAAGCTTTTGGCTATATCAACCACATTAATATTTTTAATGTGGTTGTACTCAAGGGAACACTCTACCCCATTATGAAATATAAAATTTAAGATAATGTTAACTAATGTAGCCATGGAATGAGGAAGAAATTAACTATTAAGAAAA
>APFE031451424.1:19006-42720 GCA_000404065.3 Pinus taeda
TTAAAATTTAATATTATATATATTTTTATTTATAATATATAATTATTTAAATTGTAGATTTATTTATATGTATGAAAAAAAATAGACAAAAGTAAAAAAGAAATGATAATTAATAATTTTTTATGGGTTGGTGTGGAATGTGAATAGCCACTTAGTCCAAAAGACCACTTGAAATATGAATCCAAGAGTCACACCATGTATTATAAATGTACATCACATCAATAATATATACAATCAAATGTTTATCTTTCTATTTCATTGTTTATATTCCATGTGAATTTAACATGATATTTGACCTGGATAGTCAGACCTGGCCTTTAAAATAATTTTCCATTCTAAAACTTTTTTTTAGCTATAATTGAACTGCTTTCTCTCCTTTGGCTTTCTAACCTTGTCAGACTTGTGTAACTCCTTTCATTTATGGTTGTTTCTCTGCCATATGCTTGACCCCTAAAATTTCAAATTCACAGATCTCCAATTTTGCTCGGACAGAGTAGTGGAGACATGATTATCTATGCAAGATTTTGTGTATTCAGATCCCTTGGAGATGTGTTGAATGTCCACTGACAATAAGTTTATCCATGCTTAGTTTTTGTTCTGGAAAACTGTGGCTCCTAACGCTGCTGTTAAATACAATCTCTCCATTCAAAGACTAAATGCGGCATATGTGCGTAACAATTCATTAGTTGGCATAACAATTTATATGTGAGTATGGTTCATGGGTTCATTGAATTGAATACTGTGCAAACTAACTTGGTGAAAAATTAACTAGGTATGCATGTTGTTTCCCTGATGTTATGCGTTGAATAGTTTGTTTGGATGACCGATGTATGTTGAACCAAGTCTGGTTTGACGCATTTATCAATTGTTCTATCTATGATGTGTATTAGTGAATGTTGAGTGTATGCACCTCATATGGAATCCTTAAAAAAATATATGCTTTTATATATCATGTGCACTACATTGTTCTTGGCATTCATTCAGGTTTTCATGTCGATTTCTACAAAAGAAATGTGTCACTTTGTCCAATTTCAATGGTGATTTGTTTGAGTTAGACTGCATGGTGGTTCGAATCCCACGACATAAATGTTTTAGTGAGGATGGTAAATCACTTCCCTGGATTGGCCTGTCTTGTCATATTTTGAAACAAGAATTTGTAAAATTGTTGGTGATATCGAATATCCCAAACTAAGAAGCTCTCATCAAATATGCTCCGATCCCTCTCCCACTCTGGTTTCCTCGAACCTCTCGCAGCAGTTTCCTCCTCCCTAAACAGTTATACCATACCACCACCTCACCTCTCTTGAATGATCGATATCTCCTTTGCTACATTATTTCTCTCCATAATACATTCCACCACTCCTGTTCATATGCCCATGCCACTACGTTTAATGAATGTTGTCTTGGTTATAATAACTTTGTCATTGCGTTTTAATAACCTCTTTCACTGCGTTTTAATAACCCTGCATGTTGCATGACATACATGTAATGTTGGCCTGGTTTTAATATGTAGCATTGTTGGTTACTGCCTCCATATACAACGCCGCTTGCATATATACGCTCCAAACCTTTCGTGGTATCCTGACTTTGAGGCATAATGGTATCCATTATATAATTAGCATTGTCCACACCTTCCCACCTACCTCCCCCTCTTGTGGTATCACACCATCGATTACGTTGAACACCAATAATAATATATCACAGTTACCATAGTTATGTTGTCAGCTTCACCTCCACCTTATCCATTCCACTTCCTGTAAGGCATCCACCAGGTTTGAATTCGTTGAGATGGAGTTGTAGCGATGGAAAAGGGGCTAGAATTTGTTGTTTCTAAAGGTAGATCCGTCGATCAATGTCATTCTCGCCAAATTATCCATATTTTATTGTGCTTAAGGAGATATGAAAGATAATATTATACATCTTGATTGAAAATAATCATGAAAATATTTGGTTCTTAACACTAGAATCAGGAAACTCCACAAAAGTTGGTGTTTTATGGTTGGAGCATACATCTACTCACGACAGAGGAAAGACAGACTTGAGAGATGGTAGGACTGAGTGTATGAAGTTTTGTTGAAGTTGTGTTGGATATTGTGTACATGATTAAAATATTGCGTTCAATGTGAGATCCTGGCACCTGAGTATGAAGACTATGACTTAACATTGGTGGAAACAAATCATGACTGTGCACTGGAATTCGAATGCTAGGATGGAGCTAACCTGCTTACAGTGCGGTGTTGTGCGTTGAATTCCATATACAATGGTACAGTGGTACATTTGAATGTGTTGAATAGTTTTGAAAGTCGTGATGCTGAAATGACCGAGCAACGGTACAGTGAGCTTAAATTGTCTCATGGTCAATGATTGTTAGTTGTCTTTGCTGGAAGACTGATGTGGAAGGCCGTGGTATGCTACATCGACTCAAAGACCTTTGTGCGCTAGTTATACCTCTAGATTAAAGCCAGATTGAGGTATGTGTTGACAACAAGGAATATTTTTTTAAATATGTTGAATGTTTATGGTGAATGCGCCATTGGATCTCTATTGAAAATTTTGTGAAGACTTTGTGCATGGTTGTTGTTTATTATATTTTGGTTGTATACATTGAATTCCATAAAGGTTGTATATATAATGGTGTAAAGTTTTGAATCCATTAGTTTAAAGAAAAGATCGTTGAGAGGAGTTTATTTTTGCTAACACAATGGCCAAATTTGATGATATATTAGAGCTACTAAAACCTTAATACTTTCCACTATTGATGGGAAAGTAAACATCAGCAAAGACAGTCTCTACGACATGCATACCTACCTGCATAATGCACAGGAAAAGATTGATTTTTTGCAACTAGAATCTTAATTCCAGCAAGATGAGCTTCAACAAATTTTTCATTCTAAATTGTTTTCCGCTCAAAACAATCCTTTGTTCAAGGTTAAAACAAAAACCCATCAACAACGAGCAAGTGATGATATTAGTAATATTGAGGTTGATTTAGATCCAGTACCCAATGAAACAACATAATGATCCAAGTGGATATTGGTGGCCACTCACCAATTCCACTTGGACCCCCACCATTGTTTCTTTCCTTTATTTAGTTTCCTTAATTGTAACACAATTTACTATTTTTAGCAGTTTTTCAGGTCTTGAACTTCTAGAGCCATTTTGAGGCCCTAAAGAACGTTTTTTTGGGAAAACTAGGAGCACTGTGGGTTTGTGGAGTGATGTCACTCATCTCAAAGTTGTAGTTCTCGGATAGATCTTTCTAACGAGGTATTGTACGCGTCAAACGGAAATCGTATGCCAAAGTTATGACCCCGGGAAGTTGATGTACCAACTTACCCAAAACAGGGCCCATAGTTTGGTGTTTCATCTCCTAGGGTTAGGTTTTTGGATGTTTAGGGTTTTCCATTATTTCTTAACATAAATAGGCCTTCGAGCCTCATTGTAAGACAGTTTAGAGGCATGTAGCCACCACATCTCTTTTGAGAGTAAAGCTACCATTGCCCTAGCTAGTTTATTTCCATTTCTGTTTGTAAGCATATTTCAGTGTTTTACAGTAATGAAATGAAGTATTATTTATGCCACATCTCTATGTGTATGGTTATATCTATAATTTTTTGTGTTCATGTTTAAATCCAGATAAGTGGTATTAGAGTTGTCTGCTCTTTCTCTGTCTTTCTTTGCATGTCCCCAATGAGGTCAGGATATAAGGAGTTAGGGCTTGAATTGGTTGAACCTTTACAAGATCAGCCTCGCAAATCCCGATGGTCTCCCATGGCGGATGAAAAGAAAGAGGAGGGGGCAAGAGATCGTATCAAAATCTTGCTCGAATAGACCCTCGAGCAACAAAGGAACGCGATGATCGACAAGTTTTCCCAGATCCTTCAGCGACTACTTAGGGTTGACACATCTACTTCCAACAGCTACTCTAGAAGCGCCATACCCTTTAAGGTACAAGTTAACTTTGACATTGCCATATTTGAGGGTCAGATAGATGTAGGTGCCGTAGATAAATGGTTAAATCTGCTAGAAGGGTATTTTTCTGTTCATGGTTTTTCTAGCCAGGAAAAGATTACTTTCACTCTTCTCAAAGCCGCCCCCCACATCAACAACTGGTGGGAAACCTATTGCGAGCAAAATGATGAAAGTATGACCTCACTATTTTCATCCACACCCACTTGGAATTCATTATGGGCTGCCATCAAGGAGCAGGACTACCCTATTGAAAGCTATGAGGATCAATACATAAAGTGGACCATGCTGCAGCAGGGAAGGGACCAAAATGTGTCAGAGTTTACCAATATTTTCCATACCCTTTGCACAAAGTTAGGTATCAAGGATTCGGAGCAGCATTTGGTACTCAAATATCGCGGCTACCTCCACAGGTACATCCAAGACGAAATAGAATTCATGAACATCTCCTCGCTCGGCATGGCGTACCAATATGCCATCAAGATTGAGCAAAAGTTTAAACAGAAGAAGTGAGACTTTGGATCTGTGAATCCGAAACAAGGGAAAGGTGCCCCCAAACCGTAGAACAAAGGAAAAAGCCAAGGCGGGGTGACCCAAGACAACCCGCCAAAGCCGCAAGAAAAGAACAACGCCGTGAAGCCAAAAAAGGACACGGGAAAATGGTGTGATTTCTATAAGAGCTCCAGTCACAACACAAGTGAGTGTCGGGCCAAACAGTCACTGGTGGCCGAGCTAAAGGTTTCAGAATTAGATGCATGTTCTAACTCTGAGTCAGAACTTGAGAGGGGGAATGAAAAAAGGAAGCAGATTATTGATGCAGAGCCCAATGCCACCATCTCCACCACTAAGATCCAGAAGGAGGAACCCGAAGATCCAGAGGAGGAGGAGCGCCTCTTCCACTCCCAGATGTGAGTAAAGGTCTCCCTGCTACAGTTCATTGTTGATAGTGGGAACCAAAAGAACCTTATTACGGTAGAGGTCATGAAGTGGCTAGGCTTACTGACCACAACATATCCACAACCGTACACCATTAGGTGGCTTCACCAAGGATGGGATCTTCACGTGAGCCAGTAGTGTCACCTTCCATAAAACATCAAGCCCTTCGTAGATGAGGTATTATGTGACATTTCTCTGCTTGATATTTGTGATGTATTATTAGGCCAACCATACTTGTGGAAGCGACATGCTGTGTATAAATCAAGGCCACGTGTTGTTATTGTTACTTTGGGAAATAAGTTGTACAGGATATCGGAGGTAGCACCACCTATCGCCATCTCTTCAGTTATTGAAAAACAATACAGTAAGCTCATTTCCAAAAACCAAGAAATTTGTTTTCCTAATGATACGCCCTCAAGGAAAGAAGAAGATGGTGGCCATGACAACTACAGATGGACAAGGTCATGGAGTACGAGGACATCTTCACCTCCCCCACAGGGGTTCCTCTGCGCTGTTAGGTCAAGCACTCCATCAATTTGGCCCCAGGTGCACTGCTACCCAATAGAACAATCTATCACCACTACGTTCTAAAGAACGATGAAATAAAGAGGCAAATTTAGGAGCTACCGCAGAAAGGTCACATCCATCCAATTTCATCACCCTATGGGAGCCCAATCATGTTGGTATAGAATAAGAACAGGACTTGGAGACTCTGTATTGACCATCGGGCACTGAATAAGATCACTATTTGGAATAGGTACCCAATCCCACGGATTGATGACCTGCAGGACCAACTGAAGGGGGCAAAATATTTCAGCAAAATTGATTTGAAGTCAAGGAATCACCAGGTACCAATCGAACCCTTCGATGTGTGGAAGACTTCCTTCAAAGCCAAGGACGACCTTTTTGAATGGTTGGTTATGCCTTTCGGGTTGACAAATGCTCCTGCAACCTTCATGAGGCTAATGGATGACATCGTGTTGCCATTAACCAACTCATTTGTAGTGGTATACTTGGATGACATCCTGATCTTCACCCAGAATTAGGAAGAACACCTCCACCACATTCGACATGTTCTTCAAACATTGCAGCAACACAAGTTATGTGCCAATTTGGAGAAATTCACTTTTGGCATGACCCAGGTTCAGTATCTGGGATACATTATTAATGAACAAGGGGTGCATGTGGATTTAACCAATATCCAAGTCATTCAGGATTGGCCATCTCCAACCACTCTGACAGAGCTTTGAAAATTTCTGGGTCTTGCCAACTTCTACTGGAGGTTTGTGTTGGGATTTTCTCATATCACTTGGCCCTTGAGTTAAGTCACCAAAGGAGGAGCCAAAGCAAAATTATTTTGGTCTAAATCTCAATAGAAGGCATTCACAGAGTTGAAACATCACCTCTGCTCGACACCAGTACTCACATTGCCAGAATTACAACAACCAATTGAGATCGAGACATAACTTTGACTATGCTATTGCGGCAGTCCTTACTCAACACGGGCATCCACTGACATATCACAGTGAGACACTTTCAGACATAGTCCACCACCAGTCATAGTGTTAACCACCGTGCTCAACTCTTGTGGGCACGAGACTTCTGTTTAACCACTTCTCTACAAAAGCGACCCAGAATTTGGCCACACATACCAGACACTCTTGGAGGGTTAGCATGTTCTAGATTTTCACCTCTAGGATGCCCTGTTATGCCACCTAGGTCACCTTTGTGTTCCTTCAAGCGAGCGTGCCAAGATGATTGGGGAATCACACTATAGTCGGGCTGTTGGGCATTTTGGGGTCGAGAAAATGACGGTAGTACTGCAGAAGTATTTCTATTGGCCAAATCTTTGACAAGATGTCGAGAAGTACATCAGATCCTGTACTACCTATGCCATTGCCAAACCGACCATCAAGAAGCAAGCCCTCTATACCCTGCTTCCTACCCCTAGTCGACCTGGGGAATCCATCTCCATGGATTACATGTTGGGCCTTCGTTCTACTAAGAATGGAAACGACTGTCTTTTTATGGTCGTCAACAGGTTCTTGATATTGGCCATTATGGCAGCCCACAAGAAGAATATCACAATAGAAGCCATTGCTAAACTCTTCTTTGAACGAATGTGGGTACACTTTTAGATGCCACAGTCTATCATCTTAGATCGGGACATCAGGTTCCTTAGTACATTTTGGTCCAATCTCTGGTCGATGCTCGACACCAAACTCACTAAGTCCACAACCTTCCATCCCCAAACTGATGGCCAGACAGAGGTTGTCAACCTAATGATCGTACACATTCTGTGCATGTACAACTCAAAGTATCCATGCACATGGGATGAGAGCCTCCCTCATGTTCAGCACAGCTATAACCAGGCTCTCCACAGCTCGACTGGCCACAACCCTTTTTAGGTGGGCTTGGGATTCCAACCACTGTGTACCATTGATGTGGCCATGCCATTTGCAACTATTCAGGCAAATTCGGCTCATTTCCAGTCTGTAACAGAGAAGGCAACCAACTTCAATGAGAACATCCAACATATCCACCAACAGGTCCACGAAATTCTAGAGAAATCAAATGCCAAGTAAGAGCAGCGACATGATCAACATCAGGTGCCACACAAGTTTCAGGTGGGTGACAAAGTCTGGTTGCATTTGCAAAAGGAACGTCTTACCAGAGCCTATTAGAAATTCATACTACTCAGACATGGTCCTTACACCATTACCAAGGCTGTGGGAGACAATGCATTTGAGCTTAGCATTCCCCCATTCCTTGGCCTGCACTCATTGTTCAATGTGGACCACCTTCGACCATACTTTGCACCATTACTAGACACATCCAACATTGCAGAACAGCTCACAAATCACACCAACAAAGTTAAATCCAGATTGCATGGAACAAATTGCAACTGATTGGATCATGGATACACAGATCAAGCACACTCGCTAGCAGAAGATCCAACTGTATCGAGTTGTCAAAGAAGGCCAACTCCTTCACCAAGGCAAGTGGCTCACTAAGGACCAAGTTCAACAGAAGTTTCCTCATTTCATGGAGGAACTCAACGCAATGGGGACCATTTCTTCCCAAGGAGGGAGGAATGATCCAGGTGGGTATTGGTGGCCACCTGCCAATTCCACATGGACCCCCACCATTGCTTCTTTCAAATTTTCAGTTTCCTTAATTGTAGCACAGTTTACTATTTTTAACAGTTTTTTGGGTCCTGAACTTCTGGAGCCATTTTGAGGCCTAAACGACATTTTTTGGGAAAAATGGGAGCAACATGGGGCCATGGATCGATGTTTCTCAAATAGAGATCGTATACCAAAGTTACGACCCCGAGAAGTTGATGTACCAACTTACCCAAAATAGGGCCTATAGTTTGGTGCTTCATCTCCCAGGGTGAGGTTTTTGGATATTTAGGGTTCTACATTGTTTCTCAACAATAAATAGGCCTTTGAGCCTCATTGTAAGATAGTTCAGAGCCATATAGCCGTCACATCTCTTCTCATAGATAAGCTACCATTGCCCTAGCTAGTTTATTTCCATTTCTGTTTGTAAGCATATTTCAGTATTTTACAGTAATGAAATGAAGTATTATTTATGCTGCATCTATGTGTGTATAGTTATATCTGTAATTTGTTGCATTCATGTTTAAATTTGGATCACATAGTTACATATAGATGTAGAAATTCAACTTGCACTTCCCAAGTCGATAGAAGAGCTTGTCCATAACAAGCACAGAACTGGTCTTGGATATGACAAGGATGTGTCCTTTCATATTCCAGATTATTCAAAGCCCATCTAGTTTCAGAGTGTTGGATTCCTTCATGACAGTTCACCTTCACCTATTCCAGATTCTTCTCCTCCACATTCACAACCAAAAGTTGTTAAATTCCAACACTATGATCGAGTTGGCCATATGAAAGATCATTGTTTTGATATTCATCCATGTAAGCACTATCATAAAATCACTCATTCTTCAAACAGATGCTTGAAAAACAAGCATCCTACAAGAACAAAGATTCATCTTGGATGGATCTCTTCTTGGCAATGGGCTTCAACAACTAAGAAGATATTTCAGTCATATGTTGGAACTTGTTCTAGAGTATTGAACAATCTTGCAGTTGAGTTTTCTCCATCATCCCACCTTGCATCTGATAAGGGGGAAGTGATGGTCATCTACAAGCTTCAAAGCCACATCAAGTGAGCTTGAGCTACAACCTGCCAGACCAGATTCAGACTTTTAGCCAAATAAAAAGATGTCTCCAAGCATGCATTCAGTTGATGATTAGCCTTACACCATCTATGCAGGGTTAAGACATCTCTTCAAATAATTGGGGACACTTCCTCTAGCAGAAGACTTCAATCTCTTGCCAGTTTTGGAAGAGTTCCAGGAATTTCATTAAGCATTCCAGAGTTGGCGGTCATCTTTAAACCATCATAGGTTTAGACCTCCCTTTTCAGGTTGAGTTTCTCCCTTTATATGCAGTGTGAGACCTCCCTTTCAAGGTTGAAGGTTTCCCTCTTCAAAACATAAGGAGCAGTTCCTCTAGTAGAAGACCTCAGCTTCATGTCAGATTTGGAAGAGTTCCGGGAACTGCACTAAACATTTCAGTGTTGGTGGTCATCCTTAAACCACCCCCCTTATACCAACATTTTAGAGAATACATTCAACCTAGTGCTGTCATGCATTTTTGCACATTTTGTATTACAACTCTCTTCTTGGAATCATACATACCCCTTCAGATTAAGGGGCGGAATGTTGGACACCTAATCCTCTACGGGTTGGTGTGGAATGTGAAGAGCCACCAGAGTCCAAGAGACCACTTTGAATATGAATCCAATGGTCACACCATGTACTATAAATTTATAACATGTCAATAAGATATGCAATTAAATTCTTATCTTTCTATTTCGTTGTTTATATTCCATGTAAGTTTAACATTATACAATTTTTTAAACAATAAAAACGCTTTAAAGTAACACATTTCAAAATTTAAAATATATCATTAATCCTTCTCTTCTCTTTTCATACCATTTACAAAGTAAGAAGTATATATATATATATATATATATATATAAAATACAAGAATATTAATTGTTTTTTGGCAATGATATTTATATTAATATCTTTTCTCTACAAAGGTAGAAAATATTTAATGAACTTTTTATATAATTGAATTTTATTTTTTTATTAAAATTTAACTATATAATATTTTTATTTATAAAATATAATTATTTAAACTGCAAATTTATTTACATGTATGAAAAAACATAAAAAATAGACATGAAAAATAATTAACAGTGAAAATATTATATAGAGGAGGTAAGGGTTTAGTAGGTGGTTATTGTATTTCACATCATAGAAGTAATTGAAGAGCAATTTGTATGGAAGCATACATTTTCTTTCTTCAAGGTATTTTTCCAAGTTTTCCTCATCATCCTCCACTTTTTGCTAACTATCAAGTTATAATAAGGCATATGCTCAAAGGAAATAAAGGAAATGTATAACATACCTTTCTAATCTTTTATAGTTATTTTCGGATAATGGAAAGTGTTACATAAAAATTTACCAAATCATTAAGTTTTTTTTATGAAACGGAGTAATAAATTGGGTCCTTTGTCCCACAAACAAGGGGGTCTCATACACAAATTTGGTGTCTAACTTAGCCATGACGTTAAAATTGGATAATAATAATAATAATAATAATAATAATAATAATGATGATGATGATGATGATAATAATAATAATAATAACCTCATTGTAACCCAAAACCAACACTACTTTAAAATTCAGCTAATAAAAATCTTTCTGGTGATAAGTTTTCTCTGAATTCGACTCTTGGATTAGAAATTATGTCTATTAGAAAGTTTACACATTGATTCATTTCTACATCATCATGTACTTGGAATGGTCAGGAGACTAAGACTCGAGCAATAGGGCTCCACACAAAATGCCCTGCTAAAAATATTATCAAAAGTAAAACACATGAATATGTCTTGAAGATCAATTATTATGCACTTGGAACAGGGTCTTCCAGTATCAAAAGCAATCGCCCAGGCACAGACTCTTGCAGGGACTCGATCACATGACCAAGAGTAGTTGAAGAATTGAATTCCTACACAATAGTCATCCTTTGCAAGGCCCAAATGTGTCTTTTGGCATTTAAAATCCCGTCCCCAGAAAATCTTTGAACACCCTTCTGAATATTGGAACCTTGGGAAAACTGGAGAAATTTGTTTTCAATATGTATTATATGTTTGCGAGGTCGATGGTGATGAATGCAAACCAATTCTCGGTTGGGCCTCTCAACACGAAAGTTCCCCCGCATTTGTTGGGAGTTTGTGAAATCCAATCATATGTGTCGTTGAGAATGAGATGGATACACAAAGATGGGAGCATTCCTATGATAGGCCACTCTATGGGTGGGAGTTTGTGAAATCTAATCATATGTGTCGTTGAGAATGAGATGGATAAACAAAGATGGTATCATTCCTATGATGGTATCTCCACCTTCTCCGATTAATGAAATATAACGATACACAGTAAACACATGTTAATGTACCAATGAGGCAGCCAAGATGATAGATGTAAATTCTATTATTCTTATTTCCCATGTTTCCAAACAAATCCATCTTCTATACGAGCATTTTGGAAACCTAAAACTACATATGAGAACACTTGGTGTGCTTGAAACTAGCTAGAGGAGTGTGTGTTTATCTATGTTGTATGAGTTTCTGGATGGTGGAAACGTTGGGAAGTTGGGTATGGGTGTCAGGAAACGACTAGAGGTTTCCCCAAAATTTACAAGAAACTTTTAATCAAAACGGTAATATTATATAATATAAAAATTTAAAAATATATATTTTTTTAATTATTATAACTTATATATATAATCAAATTTAATGTTGAATTAAAATATTAAAATCAATTTAAACATATAATTAATAAATATATAACTTCTCATATATATAAATATATTCTCTGGGTGTCTCTTTCCCTGAGTCTTTCCCTTTATATATATATATATAAAATGTCGAGTTCATTATCACTTCTCTAACACATGACCAATCTTTGAAACAATCTGGCTTAAAAATACAAAGGAACAATTTTACATATGTTTCTCTAGTTATTCTTAAGAGAAAAAGAAAAGAAACTCTAATGGTTAAGCATTGATTGCCACATACAATATACACACACAATCTTTTGCGATATATATACATAAACAACAAAGGAAATATTCATTAGCATGACATCCTAGATATCTCACTTAGGTCAAGGTGTAACACGCTTCCTTAACTCATCAAGGGATTGCTCTAGTTTCTCAATTAAGGATATCAGTGTTAAGGATGTCTTTGGCCTTTCTTCGTGCGAAGATTTCAACATAGGCTTATGTTTTGTGGGTAGTTCAACATATTTCTCTAGAGGCTTTATATTTCCCAACCCTATCGAATTTCAGAACTCCAAAAAAAATAGTTTTCAAAGCTCTCAGAACTTTCCCCAACTCCTGCTCAAAAGGTAGTGTTCCCATATAGTTCCAAAGCTTGGCAGAGCACGAGAACCATTGGAAAGGATTTCCGACTTCTCAGGAGTGGTTCTAGTGTAACAGAGGTATTTATCATGGGTGGCCTTGATGTCTAATCTTTTTTTGTAGTTGATTCTACCCTATTTAAGAACCATTCACCCAAAGACTCGAGAACACTGTATAGTTTTGATTCTTTTATGTGTGGCTTGCACTTAACCATTGAGTAATCGTGATTTGCATGTGATGAGCGTTAATAATTAGTTTATAGACATCGGCTTCATTTGGCTATTGAGGAACGTGATTTGCATGTGGGGAGAGTTAATAAATGTATAAACTTCATGATTTTATTTTATGTGAGCGTTAATTGGAAATCGACATATGGGTAGACAAATACTAGATCATATTCTGATCATATCCTGAAATCGCAGCTTGTGCCATTTCTGGTGGGTGAAATTGTCATTCGTAATTGATTGGATTCTCACGAATTAATTCAATGTGAATAGGTGGTCCAATGAAAGTAAACCTGTTCATGAATTCTAATTTCTCCTTTGAACGTTTCTACTATCGACTCTAGGAGTGTACGATTTTCTTGGCATAGAAGCTCCTTTCAAATTTCTACTTTGTTTTTGGTGATGAATTTGTTGTCTCCTCTCTCCAATATTGTCACGGTTTCTCATAATCTTCATTGTAGAATTCTTTGAATCCATTCTATTAATTTTCCATACATCCAAACTTGCATATCCTCTTTGAAGGCAAGAGCCAGATCTGTTCAATTCTATGTTTCTCTTAACCTTTTCAAACTGCTATTCTTTTTCTTCAAGTTGTTTTCTCAATTTATCTGCTACATTTTCAAGTGCTTCAACATAATCTTTCTTTTCTTTTTGCTTGTTGCAATTACTTTTTCATTTCATTTTGAATCCTATAGCTGGGTTCTCAAGGTAGTGAGCCCTTCCTTGAGATTTTTCTCCTTCTCATCATGAATTTGGAATAATTTCTTATGATCTCTACATTCACCAGTTAGTTTATCCACTTGAGTTTCTAATTATTTGATCACAAACATTGTTGATTAATATTCATCCTTAATGATAGTAATAACATTCTCATCATCACTACCAAACTCATTAGAATCATCGGAATTATAATTAAAAAATTCTATCAACATGTTACCTCGTGATACATTTGATTTGGGTGAGATTTCAGAATTTACAACTTCTTTTTCTATGGATTGATTTTATTCTTTCAAATTCTTTTCCTTTCGAGACATCCTCTTCTTTCTTGTGTCCATAATCCACGATCTACTCTCCAAGCGGTCAGGCTTCACTGAAGAGCACCAGCTCTAATACCAATTGTTGGAAATGTATTCACTATTGATAGGGGTGAATCAGTAGTGATGCCCTTTATATCAATTTTCAATCCTTTGTTCACAATCTCAAATATCTATTCACATTCACAAAATTATCTCATCAAAACATGTAAGAAAAAATAACTCAAAACATAATAACCATGAGAAATATTAACACAAGGATGCACCCATAAGAACACAAGTATTTCTGGTGGGAACCCTTTCAGGAGAAAACCACCCTATTGTTGTTGCGTTGCTCAATTCTTTTATTAATATACGAAACACATTTTTCATGGATTATATTATTCCCATAAGTCAGAATACTTGGCTTCCTTCATAGTATGCTGGAACCTATCAGACATGAAATCTATTTCTCTCTTAGATATATGGACTACCATCCACTGGAAGCTCCCACAACTAATGATCCTCGCCCAATCCCCATTGGACTATCCAATTCTTATTGGATGGAGAAATTCCTTCATTCTACTGAATTCACAAAATAATTGTCTACTATGAAGCCTCCACGCCTTCACTTCCTCCATGCAAACCATGTTTTAGAATATTTCACACTGGGTTCTCAATTTGCTCAACATGAGCAACCCAACAACACCATCATTCTACACACAAAATCTGAATCAAAACTCTGACCTATAGGAGGGAAATTCTTGACTTCTTCTCACAACAAAACACTGCTCTCAAACACACCACAAGCTACCATTTTTCTACCACAATCTTCTTCTCAACTTTATCTCTAATTTATGCATACAATTCTCTTATATAACTCTACAAAAACTATGTGGCTAGTTGTTTCAATCTCTATTCACTCACAATAGCCTCATAATGGCATGCTCACTCACTCTCCAAATTAATCAACCAAATACACTCAATGCCTTCGTCTATTTATCAATTTTATTTGTTGAGTAACTCAGTAAATGTTATAGGTTATGGATCATTCAACAATTATTTTCACACGCTTTAGATTTGGTTGAGATAGGATTTTTGAAAAAATAAACCACTAACTCCACTATCCATTTTATATATTCAACCTTGATCAGTTTCTAGAGGGCCTACGAATGTTTCCGACCATATGCCAAAAACATTCAAACAAGAGTGTTGCCACAATACATAAATTATTTGAGCTACGCAAGGAATGTGGAAAAAAACTCATGGAAAACCGTGGTCACACCCGCAAAATAGGCTCCATGTGATTGGAGCATCTCAATCACTCCCATAGTCCTTCCTTCTAGCAACTAGAGGTTTTCAGTCACTCCCATGACTCAGCTTCCATGTGAGTGGGGAAGAGGATGAAGGAAAACATATTTCCTTAGCTCAGAAAATTCTCCACCTTCTTCTAGAGCTTGACAAGCCTCTATAGGACCTCTGGAACTCATTGGAACCTCTACAAAACTTTCCCAAATCACTCCCACATCATTATCATCATCATAAGGCATCCTACCTGACTAGGATGCCAACGAACAACCATACTAAAACATGTAGGCCATCAAACTACTCCACAAGCATCTTCCAACAATATGTAGCTCCCAGACATCCTCCAATATGTATACAACGATCTCAAGCATCTAGTGACACACATATATCCTCTCCAAGTTCAATGTATAATATCATCAACATGTGGACCTAACTAGAACATGGAGACTGTTGGCCGGATAAATCGTTCTTGTGGACAAGACCGATCTCCCTAGTATCAAATGATATCTAGCAACAAGCAACACAAGAAAATCTACTTTTCTCTAAACATGTTTCAATTCATAAATGAAAACTAAGAGGTGTAATAGACCCTACCTCGGTCCAATGCTTGTTTGTGGCAGCTTTGTTCCAACACCTTCAAGCAGTTCCCTTTTAATAACCTGCATACACAAACAAACACACATCAAAGAACACCTTCATAGATAATATAATAAAACATGTTCATTATGAAGATCAAGGAGCTCATAAAATAAACCATTAGAGATAGTTCATTAAGAAAAATAAACTTGATTGTATTAACTTTATGAATAAAAGAACCTTACAACCTTTGCCTTGATGTTGCACAAGATCTTTCCAGGGTCCAGCAGGAATCTCCTCTACTTTGACAAGCCTCACTCACTTCCCAAATGAAATGAAAGGTATGTGATCTCTCCTCTCACAAGCTCAAAAAGGAAGTCTAATTTCCAGCAGCATTTACCCTCAAGAATCTTCAGCTTTCAACCTCCCCTACAACCAACCCAATGCCTGAATTTATAGTACAAATGGAGGAAGTTACAGGTCCACCATTGAAGAGATAAGTTCCTCCTTCAATGGGATAAGCACCTCATATCATGGAGTTAGCTCCCTTAGTTATGGAATGGATGAACCAAGGTGAGGCGGACTTGCCAGCATAATATTTCTTCTAGAAGCGTCCAAAAGTTACCCAAGGTGAGTTTTAAGAGTGAACTCATGCCTCTTTAACTTTTATAGGGGTTCGCACCCATCACTTAACATACAGAGCAGTCAGGTTTGCAGGGGACACGACCATTGGGTGTGGTACCGCAGGCAATGCTAGGAGAAAGTGTGAAACCAGGATTTGAGATATTTTTAAGGTCTTTCTCCCATTTTCAAGACTTGACATGAAGAGCTGAGGCTTAAGACTTGCAAAGGAGGTATGCATGAGTAGTGATGGACTAACAAGAATTGTAGAAAGTCATGGTGACAATTTTTTGTGTAACAGATTGCCCCATAAAGTGCGAAGTCTGTAATAGATGAGGATCGTTTTTGATCATCTAAGAAAAGTGAAGGACTTTATCACTTCAAGGATCTTCCTGTGGATACCCCGGTCAGAACTTGTAAAAAACGTTCAACACAAAATATATATATGTGAAAATATCATCGCTGAGGTAGGAATTCCCATACTCAAATCAAAACTGACTAAGAACTATCTAAAACTGTTATGATATAGGAATGATTTTGTATTACATAACACGTAGAGACATATGGACACAATATGGGCACAGCTATCTGTTTATGAATAGTCCACTATATAATGATAAAAAAATTCCTCGCAGCCTGGATGGTGGAAACTAGATCCAGGGTCTTCATTTCTACTTCCCGAACTAGTACGATTCTATCCATGTGAATGAATGTGTCGAAGTCGAACATGGTAGAAACCACTTGATTACCAGTCAATGATGTAAACTGTTAACAAGTGTGAGAGGAACCATCAGTAATGTCAATGGCCCTCAAAGTACTCAGTACAATCCATGAAATGTGAATGAATGAGTCGATGTCGAACACGTCACATAATCCTTTGATCGAAGGTCAATGATGCAACCTATATTTAAAGGCGAGAAACCTGCCATTGAGGCATGTAGATTCCAAGGTACTGATGATTTCTAGATCATCTTTACAGATAATGAGTCGGTTTCGATAGAAAGCGATCTGTCATAGGCAAGCCCATAACACAAAACCATATATCAAGTCTGAAGAAACATATTTGGCAAGGACTAACTCAGGATGGTCAATGATGGATGACATATATTTCGCAGGTGAATGGTTTATTTGCACAGACCTCTTGAACACATAACGACACTGTAGATGGCTTGGTGACAATTGACCCAAAGCTAATACCCGAAAACCAACTGAAGACTTTCAATGTGGCTTGATTAACTGTTAGGTAAAGGATTTCCCAACCCAGGTGAATAAAAGTGTCGTGTTCAAGAGTGATGGAAAGTTTTTTCAAACACAAAGTACAAACAAACAGGTTCATTTTTCTCTCTTTTCTCCCACCATTTCTAGCAAGTACCTCTTTATTTTTGACAAGCTTGAGGAGGATAATATTTGCTTGGCTATAAGCTCATCCTTCGAATGAGTCCAACTTAGTTTAGATTCGAACCCTAAGAAGGAGTGGTTCATTCCTGTTTGAAATTGAACAGGTCCTTTACTGTGAAATTTTAACGAGTCCAGTATAGGAGAAACTCATTGTTTTTCAATTTTAGGGAGTTAGAAGAAAAACCTAAGAGAACTCCATGGTTTTCCTTTTTTGTAAATTTGTGTCTCGCAAGCCCAAAAAAGTATAAAATAATACTTGAGAGAACCGCTTGACCATTACAATCAAGGAGTACTTTTTGTAATTAGTGGCCTTGATCCGAAAAAGTAAAAAAGCGATCAAAGACACGTCATTTTATTACCAATATCGAACTTGAAACGACAAAAGTCCGACAATCTTTTCATGTTTACACGGTTAGAAAAGAGCTGTAAGTGGACCATCCTTTTAATTCCGTTTTAACGAGTTCAAAAAGAGAAAAACTCGGCAATCTTTTCATATTTTACGAGTGAGAAAAGAGCTTAAAGAGGACTCATCCTAGAGGAACGAGTGGTATAAAGGGTAGCAACTGGTTCTGGAAATGGTGGAACTGCTCAAAACATGTAATGGTCAAGAGGCTGGCTAACAAAACCACTCATAACTGCGGTCCCTCAAGAAAGGTAAAACAACCAAGTGAAAGCATATGATTGGCCAAAGAGATGGTGGCGATATAATGAAAATAGCCAAGGCTCATCTAACAGAATTTAGCAGATAAAAAGGCAATCATGAGATGTAAAATGGGTATGGGTTCATTTTTACACAAGCTTGAACCATAGAGAAATTTGCTTGGATTCGGTTTCATGTTTACACAAGCTTGAAATGAAAAACTATGCTTGTTGTAAGTTTTCATGCCCCCAGCTTAATGACGTAAGTCAAGGTACATGCCCCCCAAAGCTTCATTGCATTCAATTAGGTGGATGGAATGAAGGTTTACTCTCAAGGTCTTGAAAAGACTCGACTCGAAAAGGGAGTTGTTTCATTTTTTTTAATGAGGTTGACACAAGAAAAAAACTATCCTCAAAAACCTTGTTTCATTTTGCAAACGAGCTTGACACAAGACAAGGAACTATGCTCTAAAATCATTGATTCATTTTTAACGAGCTTGACACAAGACAAGGAACTATGTTCATGACTCCTTGTTTCATTTTTTAACGAGCTTGACACAAGACAAGGAACTATGCTCATGACTCCTTGTTTCATTTTTTAACGAGCTTGACACAAGACAAGGAACTATGCTCGTGAAATCCAGTTTCATTTTTTTAATGAGGTTGAGACAGGAACAAACTATCCTCGCGTCTACTCTCTACAATCTACCTATATAACCTACTGATTCATTTTTTTAAAATTAGGTTGACACAGGAAAAGAACTGTCCTCATACCTGATTCATTTTTTAACAAGGTTGACTCAGTAATAGGAGATTTCCTCAAAAACCTAATTCATTTAACGAGGTTGTCTCAGTAACAGGAACTTTCCTCGAACCTTATTCATTTTTTAATGAGGTTGTCTCAGTAATAGGAAATTTCCTCGATTCTACTCTCTACAATCTACCTATATAACCTATTGATTCATTTTTTTGTAATGAGGTTGACACAGGAAAATAACTGTCCTCATACCTGATTCATTTTTTAACGAGGTTGAATCAGTAACAGGAACTTTCCTCGAAACCTTTGTTTCATTTTTTAAACGAGCTTGACCCAAGAAAAGGAACTATGCTCATGACATCAAGTTTCATTTTTTAAAGAGGTTGAGACAGGAACAAACTATCCTCATGACTACTCTCTACAATATACCTATATAACCTACCCATGTTTCATTTTTTAACGAGCTTGACACAAGACAAGGAACTATGCTTAACGACGCCTTGTTTTATTTTTTAACAAGCTTGACACAAGACAAGGAACTATGCTCACAATATCCAGTTTCATTTTTTAACGAGGTTGAGATGGGAAGAAACTATCCTCGCGTCACATTGATTATGGTTTCCAACTGGAAGAAAGACATGTCAATGGACACAGCTTGATCATGGCTTCCAAGAGGTCTTCATCAGAAGGAGGAATAGTTCTCTGGAAGGAAAACCTGTCTAGGGACTTGAGAGGGATAAGAACATCATGTTCAATAAATCCCATAGAGTTTTCCATGTCAATTATCGGATCTAAATCAAAGGAAGATGAGCAAATAGTGAGAGGCTCACTTACATCGGTAACTAAAAACATGGGACTAGTTGCCACATAATTAACCTGTGGCGGGGTTGATACCACTTTAGAAATGGGATCATATTATCGGTAGTTGAAACAAGACTAGGGAACGAAAGCTGGTCTACAGTCACAATATTTCCATTGTGAGGAAAAGACATCACGCGAAAGAGTGTCGATACGACAGCTTTCATTGCATAAACATAGTCTCGCCCAAGGAGTAAATTGAAATCCAAGGGACCTCGAACTACCATAAGATCAATATAGATAGTTTTACCTTCCAAGGTAATAGAAAACTTAGGAAGGATCCCTAAAGGTTCACTAATGGTTCTGTTAAAAGCTTTCAGATTCTGCGTAATAGGCACAAGTTGAGGGGAACCCAAAGCTTTCAAAGTAGTTGAGGATATAATACTAACAGAAGCATCTTCATCTACCTGTGTGCGGTGTATGTCCCTACCACTAGCTTTGACAATGATTTGGAAAGGGATGGAGGAAGGAAGATGAGGTTATGGTAGTCTATTCCAATCAAAGGAAAAGACCTCAGTACTTGCAGGGGGTTCTGTAGAAACAGGTGAAATGCCCCCCTGCGTAGAAGAATCTGATGTAACAAGAAGAACCTGAGTGGTATGAAGTTCACTCTCTAAAGGGAGAGTGGGATCGACCGAATGTGAAATTGAATCGACCACTTGATCAACTAATGGATCATCAACCTGAGTGATATGAGTTTCACTCTCCAATGGAAGAGTGGGATCGATTGTACTTGAAATTAGATCAATCACTCCGTCAGTTGACGGTAGGTTGGGAGAAAGTTTACGGTAACCAGTTGGAAATTATTGCTGTGGAACAGTAAGGGTTTCCAACAATTTTGAGGCTTCATCCATGTGAGGGCAAATGTGATTTTGATGACTCCCTTTGCATAACTTACAAGGAAACCTAACTTTACCCTTTTTCCCAGGAACCTGACTATCACTGGTTGATGGATCAATGGAAAGTTGATGAGATTTTATGACCATACTTCCAAAACCTTTGGAATACCAGGACAATTGATAAGGAAGTGGTCACCCTTACAAAGCTTGCAAGGGTATTTGGGCTTACGATGCATGTTGGAGGTTTCCTCAACACAACTAACACTTACAGCCATGGTTGGTTGGTTGACTTCTTTCGTATCTTGCGTCTTCTTCTTCTTCTTCTTCTTCTTAACCACCTGGTTACTAGCGTCAAGGCTTTTACCAAGCGAAGAGGAAGAAATGGAGGAAGAAATATTAGGCGAAGAAGGTAAAGGGTCAACAGAAGGTTGGTAATGTTGAGATGGTGAACTCTGTTGAGGTGAAGCATTCGGTTAAGGTGGAACAATTGGAGTATTTAGGGCCAACGAAGTTGAAAATAACCATATGGGTAAACCTATTGTAAATCCAGGTAATGACAAAGTAGCCATATAAGGAGGATCAACATTTCCAAAGCAAGGAAAATTACTAGGATTCTCGTTAAGCGGGGTTCCTTGGTTGGTAAATTCCGGAACAGTTGCCATTATATTCAACTTCAGTGAATTTTATTTAACAATTTAAAACTAAAATTAACAATTCACAATTCGCACCTAACAATTAAAATTCACAATTCACACCTATGGTCCTCTAAAAGTAAAAACAAAAAAATTAACATGCGCTTTCAAATCTAGGAGTCAAACCACACACAAACAGTAACTTTCCATGCCGAAAACACTAGTTGGTGTTGAAATCTAACATCGTAGAATTTAATACAGAAATGGCGGTTGGAACAGTTACCCCGACAACTTGCTTAATGAAACAGACTGGCACAAGTTTCTTCACAAAGCCATCTCGAGTGAAGAGAACCCCCCAAAGAGTCCAAGTGAGTCTAGTCGATGTCTGCTCCAGGTACAGTGGGATCTTCCCTCCACCGTCACCTTAGGAAAGAATCCTATAGATTATGGCCACTAAGGTTACAACCAGAAACAAATATACCTGGGGGAACAGTTTATGATCCTATACATACGCAAGGGTAGAGTAACAAAGCTCAATCCCCTTGAAGGCTCCTTGACATAATCCAAGGTTTACTAACAAGTGACCCCAGGCTCCTCAACAATGGCCAATCTGAGGTTTACCATTTTTAATACGTGTATATCTGCTATCGTTCCCAATGAGGAAGGATTGATTACCTCACTGGTTTAGATATGATCTCGTGCTTCTCCTTTAAGAGGAGCTTTCCAGAGCATAGATGTAACAATTGGAATTTATTTCCTACTGCAAGATCGACTACTTGTTTGTTTTACTGTCTTGGAGAGTTAACTAAAACCTATTCCAAGACACTAGCCTAAGCTAGATTGGTGGAAAGAGCCTTAAAAATGTAAAAATTACTAGATGAATTTTCATTAAGCGCTGTGTTATTTAGGTTGTTATTACTCAAAAGGATAAATGGATATGAAACCAATGGTGTTATGACGCAACCCAAAACTGAATGCAATCGAATATGATAATGTAATCTTTTCAATTCAATGAATCCTAACTAAAGTAAGGAGAGAGTTTCCATTCACTTCCAACAATGCAAAAAATTGATCACTAAGAGAAAATATAACAAATTCTCTAATGCACTAATTTCATCATGAAAAACTAATGCAAATCAATTCCAAAACAATTTTTATTTTTATTTTTGTGTGTTAAAAACAAGCATAAAAATATGTAAATTCAAATCAAAGAAAATTGATCTAAATCTACGATTTATTTTTTAGAATGCAAACTATGCAATTGTAATCTATGCACAATTCACATTCATATTCTGAAAATGAGAACTAACTATGCAAATGTGATCTATGCAAGAGAATTCTCAAACACAAGATGATTCTAATGTAATCTAAGAACCAATCAAGTTCAAGTCAAGAAAATTGGGTGAGAGTTCCAAAGATCAAAAAATAAAAACACTCAAAGGCGATTAACACTCAAACCTCCAAGTAATGACCAAAGGAAATCAAATTAAGAATTTCTCAAAAAAGAGACTCAAAACACCCAATTAACTTAATGAACATTGATGAGATAAATAATTTGTTGAAAGAAACTCATAAAAAAGGCTTTTTGACAGGACACATGCAGATCTGGGTAGACACTAAAAGCTATAAAATAATCTAAACTAAACTGGACGAAAATATTTTAGGATTTTCAAAAATTTTGACAAGGTCCATAGGCAACCAGTGAAACTAGGTGTGGTACCACTCTATGCAGTAAAGTAACAGTGCGGACCTGAACAGAATGTGCGGTCCTCGTAAAAATTTCTTAAAAACAAAAAATCAATCCAGGACCTACAAACTACTCAATCCCACACACATCAAGAAAAAACCAGAAACCAAAAATCAAGTTTCTCAAAAGATAAAAGAAAATTAAACAATCAAATCCCGTCCCCAGTGGAGTCGCCAATTTGTTGGCCGGATAAATCGTTCTTGCGGACAAGGCCGATCTCCCTAGTATCAAATGATATCTAGCAACAAGCAGCACAAGCAAATCTACTTTTCTCTAAACATGTTTCAATTCATAAATGAAAACTAAGAGGTGTAATAGACCCTACCTCGGTCCAATGCTTGTTTGTGGTGACTTTGTTCCAACACCTTCAAGCAGTTCCCTTATAATAACATGCATACACAAAAAAAACATCCATCAAAGAACACCTGCATAGATAATATAATAAAACATGTTCATTATGAAGATCAAGGAGCTCATAAATAAACCATTAGAGACAGTTCATTGAGAAAAATAAACTTGATTGTATTAACTTTATGAATAAAAAAACCTTACAACCTTTGCCTTGATGTTGCACAAGCTCTTTGCAGGGTCCAACAAGAATCTCCTCTACTTTGAAAAGCCTCACTCACTTCTCAAATGAAATGAAAGGTATGTGATCTCTCCTCTC